>JAODVP010110623.1:0-24886 GCA_025400035.1 Tetradonia laticeps
AAAAATGGAAGTGTGATAATATTATCTTCACTAATATTTTTACTTTAATTTATTTTATTTAAATATACATATATATTTTTTCTATTTAACTATAAGACAATTTGGATTTTTATCTCAAGGTAAGTTTAGTTAGATATTGAATTCTACTTATTTTTATTTATTTAGATACTTCACGGGTCATTAATTCACATAAATAAAACATACGGAAAAGATTTTCCTTTTTAATGTACAAAAATCAAGTTATTAGCACGAAAGTTGTCAAAATGACGATTTTGAGGGGTTTTTCAACCGCTATATCTTATGTTCCGTACATCTGAGTACTTGGAAAAAATTCATAGTTATTCAGTAGACGATTGATCATGTATGTACAGCAATTGAACGAATTCTGAGTTTATTTGCGATAATTAGAAAAGAAATTATAAAAAGTTGGAATTTCGTAGCTGTCGCGCTCTGTCACATTAATAAAGTCTGAAGAAAATTACACTTTTTACTATTTATTTTATAGCTATTGTTATAAGCTTCAGAATTCACTCAAATTTAGTATATACATGTTTAATCGCCTACTGAACACCCTTGAATTTTTACCAGTCGCTGAGGTCAACGGAACTTGTAAAACCCTTAAAGGTCTACATTTTTCAACTTTAGCCTTAAATAACTTTTATTCTGTACTTTAAAAAGAAAAACTCTTTGCGGATCTGAATTCAGGTGACAAAAATATATACACTACATGTCAGGTTCCTCGCGTATGTAATATTTACAATGTATAGTTGAAATAATATAATTTATAGCTTTTCACTTTAGATATTTCATTCTACTTATACGTATTTATTTCTACATAAAGTTAGCAATGTTTGGTTATAATTTACAGTTTAGATAGTATGGTTTAGCGCTTAAAAGGACTGAAATAAAACCTTTGTTAAGTATACTTATATTGTTAGATTATATAATATTAGTTAGTTCATTCAGAAAACCCAAGTAGATGTGTTGATAGATTCTGAGTCAGGTAATTAATTGTAGATTTATTCACTCTATGAACATAATGTGGAATAAAGTGTTTTGTTGATACTTGATAATTACTTAATGTATGAGTTTACTCGCTTTTCATTGACAGAATATCTAATGAATAGAACGAATAAAAGGATAAAATTAACAAAGCGAATCGCTGAGATTATACTATATTTATAGATCCATGAAAATAGTTCATGGCTGATCATTCCAAAGATTGGTCAATTAAAAGTTAATTCTTATACTATGTAAAAATATAAAACTATCGAACAAATAATAATTAAAATTATATATAAATTGAATTCAATTAAATAACATTGGAAAACTACTGAAATTGGTGATACAGATCAATTAAAACTACTTAAAACCTGTAAATCAAGAATCCTGATACAGTAATTGTTCACAGAGTAAAAATGCAATTAAACAACGTTCGTATAAAAATTCAAATTAATATATTTATTCAAACACCAAGTATTTATACAAAAATGACAAAAATATGAATGAATATAGCAGCATATAAAGATAATGCGTGATTTACTCTTTATAAACTCCCTCATTTTCTGTTTTCCTAATACTGCACAACAAATTTGAATGCTAAAATATTCACAGGCCATTTTGACTTCATAAATAATGAATTCGTATAGCAGCTTTTCGCCTAGGCCTACACAAATTTTATAGCCCAGCGCCCCTGATGCTAGCCATTGGTAATAAACGACCATCGAGTTGAACATGAGTGGATTCTAGGCCTACATTAGACCTTAACAATTGAAAGTAATTGACCATCAGGTTGAACATGGCAATTTTTATTTATATATGAAAATAAAGGTAAATAAATGTAAATTAATAGAATCGATCCTGCGAGTAGCTGATGGAAAGCGACACAAATTAATTTTCAATTTCTAACTGTAACTGTAAAAAATTAGTTTATTGTGTGATGGATAAAGAGGACACATAATAATATCCAGTTAAATAGATTATATCCATGTAATCCATTATATGTCAATAAAAAAAGTGAAATTTAAATTAAATACAAGCATAACTAACATGTTAAATAAACTAGAACAGCTCTTAACAATAGATACATAATAGTAAAACAGCTTTTTGGAGGTTTTCAAGTGACCTTTTGATTGAATACACAGCCACAAGACGCAATCGCTTAAATCCAATAATAGATAATTAGCTGTGGAGCAATAATGAGAATTAATCTATGGCCAATTTCAGTAAGTTCCATGGAGCAAATTTAATTTTATGAGTTAATTAACTTCTTCTAAATAAGTTCACTCATGAATTAATTGCAACTAGGTAATATAATTGATTGTGTAGGTAAACGTTGTAGGTAGGTAAATATCGATCGAAGCAGTTTATTATTTCAAGATATTAAAGTCAAGGCCATGTAATCGTTAACGCAAGCGAATATAAACGTAAATTCAGTAATAATTGGCTTGCAACTCATCAAGAGAATTTAAATACTGCTGTTATTAAATGTTACTCAATACATGTGTATATAAACGACATTTTTATATAATTTGAGTAGAAAATTACATTCCAAGTGTGGAGAGTTTAATTACTCAAGTAAATTTATAATGTATTTAGATAGGTTAAGGAAGTTTAAAATTTCAAGGACATTTTTACTACACTTATTATTATTGTTAGTATGGTATAGAAATAATTCTTTACAAGATAGAGTACATTGTTTTCTGAAATAAATTGAATTTAAAAACTTTAAAAAAATTATTATGAATAGATAATTATTATTGAATTACATGCCAACTAATAATTAATTAATTATATGATAAATATAATTATATAAATATAAAGTAATTATTGTAATTATAATAATTCTAATTAGTTACGAAAGTAATTAATTGAGAAACTCACTCTTGTCACTGCGGCGACGACAAGAACATTGCGTGATAACGTCTTATTGTAAAATACTGTATATTTAAAATGGAACAATTGTTACACTAATTGTAATTAGTGTCATCAAGTGATTATTTGATGAAGTCATTTCTGTATTACGCAGAATGAAAACTGTCTCTATTCATTACGTTCTAATTGTATAAAGTATCAAGTTTCCCTTTTTGTATCAAATCATATGATTTAATTTAATCATTTTAAAGGGACAAAAAATGAAAATTCAGAAATTATAATCAATAAATCAATTTATAAAGTAATTGAGAAGTAAAATATTTAAAATATGCATGTGTATATGTTCCTTTCTTCTTTGTCCTAAAGTTTATTTTAAGATTTTTTGATTAAATATGTTCAATAACACAAAAAATATGTTTATTTGGTCAAAATTTCGATTTTAAATAAATGTTAAATAATAATGCATATATAAATACCATGCTAAGAAGTGGGATTTTTCGTTCATACTTGGTCACGGAAATACAAGAGCGAAAAAGTGGTTTGTTCTTTGTGAACATTTTGTCAAAAGAAACTGATTATGTTTATTAGCTCGGCTTATAATAACTTATAATTATTTCGTGTTGTATTGAATATGGAACTTGCAAATTTGCTTTGATTATTTTTTAACTAGTTTATCGCTGGATAACATTTAAATGAAAAATTATAATTTACTAAAAATGTATATTAAAAATACACAATTTGAAAGAAATATTTAAATACAAAATGCAAATACCTTTGCACTTTTCTATTTAAAATGAAAATACAAAATAGTTTCCAAATAAAATAGATTATTATGTACTGGGAATTGGTTCGATTGCGGATTGCTGTGAACGATCTAATACTTATAATATCGTTGATTGATGTACCTTTATTTAGTTCCAGTTAGTGGAGAAATTTCTGCGGTTATGAGTTATGAATAAAAACAGAAAACGTATCCGACATTATTCGGCCCTATTACAATACGATTACAATGTTTGGATAACGATAAATATAAATTCTTTTTAGATTATTATTATATCATTATTATTCCAAAATCGTATGTCAACACGAATGTCGTTCACAGAATTTTACATCCGACGAAATTAATTTATTATTAAATAATGTGGAGAAGTTTAAAATGTACCAGAAAGTAAGAAAACAGATGCTACCCCTGTTTTTACAAAATAACATTCATTTTATAGAAACATATTTGGGATATAATAACGACAGAAATTAATGCTGTATCAGGGACCGAAAGAACTGCAGAGCAATTAAAGTCAAAGTATGATGATTAAAAAAAAAGATGCTAGGAAGGTGGCGGCTTGTAGTAGTAGAAAACAATACAGTTGAAATTGCGATTTAAGATGAAACTGATAAAGCGCAGAAGTTTTGATAAAATCACCAAACGAGAAAAGAACTGATAATGTGGGCTCGAAAAAATGAAACTTTGTTGGACCTTGTTTATTATTAAAATAATAAAAGTTTAAAGTTGCCATGTTTTGATGTTACGCTGAATCAGGTTGGTGTGTCAAATCAATTATTAGCGATAATAATGCGAAGCGAAAACAACACATCAAATAACGTTTTATAAATTTTATATTAGAAAAATTTATATTAGATTAAAAATCTAAAAACAACGCTTTTATGAATGTGTCTAAAAAGATGAAAATAAAGTGGACAACTTCGTTGTATGCATCACTCGTATTAAAAACGTGGTGCGCATGAAAACACGACGTGTGTCTCTAAATCAGGACACATTGCGCAATGACGGGTACACTACGCATATTTTAATCTAATATAATGTTTTTAATTAAAATGTCTCTGAAACATAAATAATTTTAAAGCGCTCTTTGCACTCACTTATAACCTTTCCTTGCTAATTACAAACAAACAAATTAACGCAAGAAAATAAAAAAAATTGTTGCAATGGAGTTTCTTTCTAGAGAAAATACCGTTTGCAGGAAGGGCATATGTTTATTATTTCGGACTATAAATAGTAGGCCACGGATTTTGATGATATTGCATTATATGTGCTTTTTGCATTTTTTAAAAACTTTTTTGATGAAGCATTTTTTGAAAACTCGTATTGCATTTTTTTGATTTTTATTACGCACTTTTTTTCCACTTATGAGAAATTGTTATTATTACAGAAGGAAGCTTAATATTTCCCTTATATTCGAAGTGTTCTTATTTTCAGGTGTTTTTAAAATTTGTTATATTTCTGTACTAACAACACGGCACGTAAGAATTAAGGGACACATGTTTTGTTACTGCCTCGCTAATTAACAAGCAGCAGTGAATCTTATCTAATTTTATTGTAAAGTAATGTTTCCTTCTTGTTCTCACCAATTGAGTGTGTTTAGTTAAATTTGTAAAATTTGTCATTACGAAATATAAAAGTCTTATTTTTTTAAATTTTTTACGTCAGCAGTTTTAGTTCATAATTGCATATTTTGCTAATTTTAACGTCATCAAAATCCCAGCCATATCTAATAATAAATTTGTAGCTGGAAAATTATAATTTAGTGAAAATTTAATATTTTATAGTTCATTTTATTGACTATGAAATCTTTTTTTGTTAATTGAATTATCTGAAATATATGAAAGTTTTTTGAAACACATAATTTTAGAGCTCTTTCTAAACTAATTTATTACTTTTATTTGTTAATTTAAACAAACTAATTAGCCTATTAGGTGTTTAGGTTTATTATTTCGGATTATATTAATTATTTAGTGTTGTATGGAATATGAAAATGTTATCAAAGTTGATTTGTTGACAGTTTAGTACCGAATAATGTCTAACTTAATCATGCAAAAATTTAGAATTTTCTTTCATTGATGCACTATTTTGCTAAAATCAATCATGCCATGCACGCATTATAAATTACGCGACACGCGCGTCTTTTTAACTTTGTGTAAACAACGTAAGCTAGTTGCAATAATTCACAATCGCTCTACAAAGATGAATCGCACTATCCATGACAGCAAAAGATACACGATATGAATATATGAATGAATTTAATGAATCCATATTCATTTATAAATATTTTAATGATAGAAAATACTAAATATAATTAACCATACGATCATAAAATAAACTCTAGAAGATAAAGAACACAAACAGTGTTGTGTAGACCTGTGATTGTAAATAAAAGCAAAAAATATTCAGCTTAATTATATAATTGCAAGCACACGAATACGAGAATAATTTAATTTTTTCAATAAAGCACTGATGTCTAAACAGACTATAATAGTATATTAAAGTATTCGTGGATAATTGGTCTTTCAAACACTTACTCTATTTGGAGCACTCCCCTACGGGTCGTGGTCCAAAAATCATTCGTGTTTGAAAGCCCTCATAATCCACTCGTACTTTTATATACTATTATAGTCTATTTAGGTATCAGTGCTTTTTTGAAAAAAAAGTAATCTATCCTCGTATTAGTATTGTCGTAATTATATAATTAAGCTAAATATTTTTTGCTTTTATTTACATCACAGGTCTACACAAAACTGTTTGTGTTCTTTGTCTTCTAGAGTTTATTTTATGATCGTATGGTTAATTATGCATAAAAACGAAACGATAATAATTTATTATGCAATAGAATTTTCTCTTTTCTGTAATTTTAATTAAGTCTAACACATATATAAATATTGCGCATTGACTAGGGATTTTCCGTTAATATATTTGTTACGTAACTACAAAAACTTTTTTATCTGATATATTCTTCTCGTTTAATTATGCTCTAAATTATGCATTAAATTAGTTATAAATTCCTGAATTTCATTATTTTAAATACAAATCTTCTTTCAATTAAAAGTGTATTAATTAAAAGAAGATTAGCATTCAGTACTTCACTGTATAATTAAGAAAGACTCTCATCTGAATTCCCAACTCACAATTACTTCAGCTCCACGAGTACTTATTGCAATTGTAATTACTGGTGCATTTGCACAGATACTAACTACCTATATACTTTAACTTGATTTACTTATAGTATATTGTTACCTAGATAAATGCAGAGATTCTAAGTTTACTGTGAGTATTAATTATCCTTACTCACAATGAATGAGTAAAGTTACTGTGAATATCAGCGAATATGCAAAATAAACTATGTGCACCGATTACAACTAGTTCAAACGTAATCAAATCACGACCTGCGCACTGCTCTGCACTGCGTAACAATGCATCAATTGTATTCGTTTCCATAGCGTCCCAAGATAGAAGTTAGAAGTTCCAAGTTCCAACGAAAGGAGAAAGTGTGAATGAATAGCGTGCACATCTTCTTATTGTTACACCTGTGAATACAAATAATACAAACGTATATACCTCAATGATAATAAACAAATAAATTATAAAATTACGAAATTAAAACGTAGAAATTCAGACATGCAAGCATAAATTAAAGTTAAGATTTAAATACATCTATAAAATGAATTTTCTAATTATAAGCCAAATTCCTAAGTAAATAAACTAATTGTAAGTATTAGATAATAGTATGAGATTATATGTCAAATTATAAATTTAAATGTATCTTGTATGTAGTCCTGACATTTCCTGACAGCATCGAAATTAATAATCGCGCCTCTGTCACAGAACTGCAATTACAATGCGTTTCTATCGGGTCCAAATATGTCGAGATAGATACCCAGACTAGATATAAGATATAGTACCTACATTATCTAGCATTATCGTTTACGCCTTATTACACCTTACATAATATCCGATCTCGACTATAAACGGATAGTTTACTACAGCGCCTCATATTTCGTAATTTAACTGCGTCTATATACAATAGTTGACATTAAACATCAGTATATTACTTTTTAATACCAACAGCATAGGTAATAATAAAAATAAAAGTACTATTTTCGTCTCTCACTTTCATGTATTATAATCCATCGTCTATCTCTAGCAGCGTTTCTGATTTTTTACTTGCTCTTTTTATTCGCACTAGTGGAGAATCAATATATTCTACTACGTCTTACTACGTTCTACTACGTTTTACTACGTTTCACTACGTCTTACGCTGTTTTACTATGTCTTACACTGAATATATTACTTAAGTCTGTTACTGCCTACTACTTACTAAGCAAGTGTTGGTCAGTGCTGTTGCGCTCCAGTAAGCAACGCGCTTGACCTTTGTCACGCACAATTAAATCCGTCCACTTACACTTATTACGCTTATTACTACTCTTAATCATTTTCATTGGCGTGTATACAGGTGAACTTGACATGACTTAAGTCTTGTGTACATCTTAACAGATAATTACAGGTGTTACAGGTTTTTACAAGTTGTTTCTAGTGTTGGAAGTTACATTATGACATTTTCCAGGAATTTTAAGACTTTTTAGGAATCCATTTAATATTAATTACACTGTGAGACAAACTAAGGTCAATTTGTCTGGGCAGAATGAAAAATTTCATTCAGAGAATTTAAAATATGTAGAATTTTTATAAAAAGACTGCAGTTCCGTACCTCAGCTGGTTTTTGCAGAATAAATTAATGAGAATTAGGAGAATTATATGGAATTGCATAGGCAAACGACCGTCCTATTTAGCTGATTTATTTGACAGGTTGTAAAACCCTTGATGCAAGCCGCTCCTATTAAAATACGCTACTTGCTACTAAAGTGTAGTTCAGTATTATAAAAAACTACAATTTATTACCTTACCAATTGACTACCGTAAGATTCTATCCAAAACATTCCTGTTTTTATTAATTTATTCTGCAAAAACCAGCTGAGCTACAGAGCTGCGGTTTTTTGTAAAAATTCTACATATTTTTAACTCTCCGAATTAAATTTTTCATTCTGCGCAGATTAATTCAGCCCAGTTTGTCTCAGCGTGTTACAATTTACGATTTACACCATTTTAAGGAAAATGGCTCCAAAAATAAAGAAAAACTTTCTAAGTTGACTTAACTATCTTAACTGATAATTACAGGTGTTACAGATTGTTACTAGCGTTAGAAGTTACATTATAACATTTTCCAGGAATTTTAAGACTTTTTAGGAATTCATTTAATATTAATTACACGGTAAAACAAACTAAGGTTCATTAATCTGCGCAGAATGAAAAATTTAATTCAGAGAATTTAAAATATCTAGCATTTTTATAAAAAGACCGCAGTTTCGTACCTCAGCTGGTTTTTGCAGAATAAATTAATGAAAATTAGGAGAATTATATGAAATTGCATAGGTAAACAACGGTCCCATTCAGCTGATTTATTTGACGGGTCGTAAAACCCTTGATGGAAGCCGAAATTCATATTTTCATTAATTTATTCTGCAAAAACCAGCTGAACTACAGAGCTGCGGTCTTTTTGTAAAAATTCTACATATTTTTAACTATTTAATTAAATTTTTCATCATGCGCAGATTAATTGAGCCCAGTTTGTCTTATCGTATTAGAATTTCCGATTTACACTTTTTTAGGGAAAATGAGAAAAAAATTTCTAACTTTACTAATTATACTAATTAATGTCATTGATTGTGAATTTTATTAATTGTGAAATTTATGAATTTAATATAATAAACTGAAAGATTTTTGTTATTAGTCATAAATTAGAAGTTTGTATACATATTTCTAATTTCCAATAAGTAATTTTGTCTTATTTTAAGTGATTACATAATAAAATATGATCTCTCGTTCGGTAGGCAGGTCGTCAGAGACAGGAAATAATTAAACATAAACAACTATCACTTTATTGATGACTGTTTATGGGTTATTCCTAAACTATCCTATGGCAAGTTAGCTTACAATCAAATGTAAGATAAAAACTATTTAATTAAATTTAGGCTTTCTCACCGGTAAATTTTTTAATTAACTGTTAATAATGATAAGATTTCTACATATTTTCTATTAGTAGTTTCCAGCTAATTTAAATTAATCAAAATATTTTGTGACTCAAATAATCGAGAATAGAACTGATTAACAATATGACATAGACCAATAATGTACTATGAGATTGATAGAATATGTAATAAACTATGTAATCAAACATCGCAAATTCAATCGTACATAACTTTACAACAAAACCCTACGCTCCATAAATGTATAAAATGTCTGAATGCATAACATAAATGCATAACAAATGTGCAACAACAGCTCGCATTGCGGTCAAAGCCTGGGAACAAACGCGAAAAAGTCCGCTACGCAATAAATCAAACGCGAATAGATACAAGAATACAAGCGCAACGCGACGCTCCTCGAAAGTGAAAGCGATAAAAACCAGAACGAAACCGTGACTGGCCATAATAGAGCAGAGTGATATAGAGGCTATGTCACAGTTTGGCGCAGACAATCTGTTTGGATATCTGTGGAGCATTATTGTTCTGATTATTGCGTGATTTTCAATTTTCGATGAGAGATTAGTGAGGTTTATAGAGAAATATAGAATAAAACTATAGCAAAATGAAATTGCTTATACTGAAACTAAGAAATGAACAAATAAATTGTATGTTGGATATTCTTCTTCTCAGATGTCCTGTAATTGTCCAGTCTCCCAACAAGGCCCTACCCTCGCTTCTACCTGTGGCGGTGCCCCCTTTATGCTCTTCATGGGTCTACTCGAGGTGTTCCTCCGTTCGCAATGCGACCTGGAAGACCCATGCGGACGCCCAGACCCCACACCCCTGCTGCCCGAATACGACTTCATCGTCGTGGGTGGCGGCTCAGCAGGAGCAGTAGTAGCAAGTCGGCTCTCCGAGATCCCTGAATGGAATGTGCTGCTAATAGAAGCAGGCCATGATGAACCAACAGGCGCGCAAGTTCCCTCCATGTTCCTCAACTTCATCGGTTCCGAAATCGACTGGGGCTTCCACACAGAGCCCGAGACAGGCGCTTGCATGAACGAGATGGACCAGAAGTGCTATTGGCCTCGCGGGAAGGTCCTGGGAGGTACGTCGGTGATGAACGGCATGATGTACATCCGCGGATCTCGCGCCGACTTCGATGGCTGGGCGCAGATGGGCAATGATGGATGGAGTTACTCAGAAGTGTTGCCGTATTTCCTGAAGAGTGAGGATAACAAACAGATGGACATGGTTGATAGAGGGTATCATGGCGTAGGCGGGTTGTTGACTGTCTCCCAGTTTCCGTATCATCCACCATTGTCCAAGGCCATTTTGAAAGGAGGTGAAGAATTGGGTAAGACCTTTAACTTTTAACGTAAATTTTGTTTTTTATATGGATTTTGGAAATGTTTTAGGTTATAAAACAAGAGATTTGAACGGGGTATCTCACTCTGGGTTTATGATTGGTCAGACGACGAATCGCAATGGGTCTAGGGTTAGTTCCGCCAGGGCCTTTCTGAGACCTTTCAAGGATAGGAGGAACCTGCATATTCTCTTGAATTCTACTGTTGCCAGAGTGTTGATCAATACTACCACGAAGACGGCGTATGGCGTGGAGGTGCTGAATAATGGGATCAAGCAGGTTATTTATGCTGCGAAGGAGGTTATTGTCTCTGGCGGTAAGGAAGCTTAATCTGACTTAATATATTCTATATAATACTTACAAGTAAATAGAAGACTTTTGAAATATCAATTGAATTGTAGGTGCTGTAAATTCACCTCAGATTCTGTTGCTATCCGGAGTGGGACCCAAGGCTGACCTTCAGCAAGTGAACGTGCAAACTATCCACGATTTACCAGGAGTGGGGCAGAACCTACATAACCACGTAGCTTATTTCCTCAATTTTAATATTAATGATACGAATGCTACCCCGTTGAATTGGGCAACGGCAATGGAGTATCTACTTTTCCGAGATGGGCTTATGAGTGGGACTGGTAGGTTTTCTCTGAGATAAAGGATAAAATTAAGCTGATACAACATTAAGGCCATGGGGTCAATTTCCTTCAATTCAAATTCCTTTAATTTTAATTTGTATTTATTTATTAGCTTCTTCTTCTATTATTTTTGATTGTCAGACAATTGTTTCGATCTCCCTGGGAGAGTTTCCTCAGTGACTTATGAGTTCTGTTTTCGTTCACGTTTTATACCAGACTGACCATCTTACCAGACTTGACAATCAAAAATAATATAAGAAGAAGCTAATAAATAAATACAAAATAAATGTACACTTCTTAATATGGATCAAACGTTAGATCCTTTAATTTTGGTAAAATTTCTATAAATTCCTTCAATTTTCTTCCTGCAAACTTCTTCATATATTTTCAAATTACTTTTTAATTTTTAAAATTTACTCAAATTTCTTCAAAAACCTTACATTTTCTTCAGTTTTCTTGGATTATCTTTTTGCAACTTTTGCAATTTTCTTTAGTTTTCTTCAATTTCCCTCAATTTATTCTCTTTTATTTACTTCTTTTTATTTAACTTCTTCTAATTCCTTCAACTTCATTCTATTTTAATCAAACTTATTTATATATTTTTAAATTACATTAACGTTCTTCAAATTGTATAATTTTCGTACAAATTTGTCAAATACTTTAAAAAAACCTTCACTTTTCTTCGATTTTCGATTTCCTTCAATTTTTCCTCATACTTCAACGAGTTTTCTTTTCAAACTTCTTTAAATTACGGATATTGCAATTATTAAAATATTCGAGTTTAATAATTTTGATTTTTCTTTAATTTTCTTCAATTTCCTCAAAATACAAAATTTTCTTCACACATTCGCATATTTCTCTCATTTGCTTTAATTATTCAAGTTATTTTTTCAGCTTCTACAATTTTCTTCGATTTTCTTCAAATTCTTCAGTTTTCATCAAATTTCTTTGCTTTTCTGAATGGCTTTCCATTCAAGCTTCTTCAAATGCCTGAAATTATCTTAAATTTTCTGCAGTTTTCTTGAATTTCCTTCAATTTGTTTCAATTTTGTACGATTTTTCTTCGAGTTTAATAAATTAACTTCAATTTCTTACATAATACAACATCTTTCTTCCATTCACTTCAGTTATCTTCAATTATCTTGAAATTTCTTTCAGCGGATTCAATTATGTTCAATTTTCTTCAAATTCTTTAATTTTCTTCACACTCGTTGAAATTTCTTTGCTATCCGTGAATGGCTTTCCATTCGAAAAATTCCCGACATTATCTTCAATTTTCATTATTCTTTTTGAGTTTCTTTCAATTTTATACGATTTTATTTAATATTATTAATTTAAGTACTTCAAATTTAATTTTGTATTAAAAAACTTTCAATTTTCTTCGAGTTTATTAAGTTTTCTTCAATTTCCTACATAATACAATACAAAATTTTCTTCACAATTCCGCATTTTTCTTCCATTTTCTTCAGTTATCTTCAATTATCTTCAAGTTTATTTTTAGCTTCGACAATTTTCTTCAATCTCGTTCAAACTCGTTGAAATTTCTTTGCTTTTCGTGAATGATTTTCCATTCAAAGTTCTTCAAATTCTTGGCATTTTTTGCAGTTTTCTTGAATTTCCTTTAATTTGCTTCAATTTTATACCATTTTATTTTTTTTTTTATATAACTTTTTCAAATTCCTGCAATTTGGCATAATTTTCTTCAAACTTTTTCAAATAGCTTAAAATACCTTCAATTTTCTTCTTGTTAATGAAACTATCTGTAATTTTCTTAAAGTTCCTACAAAATACTAATTTTTCTTCACATTTCCGCATTTCTTCCACTGTCTTCAGTTTTATTCAATTATCTTCAAGTTTCTTTCCGCTTGTATAATTTCATGGTATTTTCTTCAAATTCTTAAATTTTCTTTAATCTCGTAGACATTTCTTTGGTTTTCGTGAATGGCTTTCCATTCAAGCTTCATCAAATTACTGACATTATATTCAGTTTTCTTCAGTTTTTTAAATTATATTCAACTTTCTTCAATATTCTAGGCTTTTATTTAATTTTTTTATTTAACTTTCTTTCAAATTCCTTCCATTATTTTTAATTTCCTTCAGTTTTCTTAACATTCTTCAATTTCTTGAATTTCATTCTCGTTTAATTTAAGTTTTCCAATTTTACTTTTAGTTTTTTTACATTTTCATCAGTATTCTTTAGTTATCTTTAATTTTTCAAATTTATGTTTCTAATATTATATTAATTTTCTTAGATTTTCTTTTTTTATTGAACAGATCTATTTAAAGCATTCTAAGAAAATTTAGGACAATTTGTGAACATATTTTAAAAATTAAGAAAATTTAAGAAAAGTTAGGAAAATTTAAGATAATTAAAAAAAAAAAGAAAATTGAGCGATATTGAAATTAATTGGAGCTTATTCAAATTTGCATTGTAATTATAGGTATTTCTGAGGTGACTGCTCTAGTCCACTCCAAATACTCCAACCCTCAGGACGACGATCCCGATCTGCAGTTCTTCTTTGGCGGCTTCCTTGCCAACTGCGCTAAAACAGGTCAAGTGGGCGAAAGAGTAGACAACAATTCGCGTTCTGTTCAGATGATACCCACCGTCATCCATCCCAAAAGCAGAGGATACCTCACCCTCAAAGATAACGACCCACTCTCACCTCCCAGGATATTCGCAAAGTATCTGGATGACCCTGAAGATACTAAGGTCTTGGTAGAGGGTATCAAGTTCGGGATAAAACTATCCGAAACTGAAGGTCAGTATTAGTCTAACCCTTTCCTTAAGGCTGAACACAACCTAAAACCATTATGATTTATCTCTTAATATGAGCCTTGGTTAGTTTTAACTAATATGATGATGATCCATGTTCTTGGTAGCTTTGAGAAGATACGGCTTCAAGGTAGACCGAACCCCCGCCAAGGGCTGCAGCAAATACTCCTTCGGCAGTGACCGCTACTGGCGTTGCGCGGTAAAACACGACACCGCCCCCGAGAACCATCAAGCCGGCTCCTGCAAAATGGGACCTGCAAGTGACCCCATGGCGGTGGTCAATCCGCAATTACAAGTACACGGCGTTGATAGACTTCGAGTAATAGACGCGTCCATAATGCCACGAGTCACCTCAGGCAATACCAACGCTCCTACCATAATGATAGCCGAAAAAGGTTCAGATATGATAAAACAAAGATGGCTGAATATGAATCCGGGGTATTACTACGACGCTGATAGTAATAAACAGAACAACCACAACAACAATAGGGTTAGTAGGCATTGGACTAGTTTCGGTAATTGGTAAATGGTTATTAAATCTAATTAGATTGATGACTATATCGAAAATTTGTAATTTATTCTTAAAATGTTAATTCGCACAATTTCAACTGTAATTTCGAAGATAGATAATAGAAAATATAAACAATTAATTAATGAGTCTTCTCGTGGTTATCCACCATGGTCTTCACCTGCTCCTCCACCTTCTTGCCGATGTCGATGAACTGGTTGAGGAAGTCCTCAGAGAACTTCTTGATGTCGTCCTGGGCGGATTTCACCTTGGGGTCTTTCACCAACTGGTTGACCTGCTCGGCAGCATCCTTGAACGCCTTGTTGAAGTTGGTCTTGACCTCCTCGGCCTTGCCCTTCAGCTCGGGGGAGAGGTTCTTGTGCAGGTCGGCGGCGGTCTCGGTCAGCTTGGCTTCCACCTTCTCGAAAGTAGCCTTGACGTCTCCTTCATGGGCGGCCCCCTTTAAAACAACACTTTGAATACTCCATTCCCGATTTGTGAAGATTTTATGATGAAAATGATGATAAAAGAGGTGATATTTAATAAATATATTGGTCCAATCTACTAATCTACTAAATCTATTACTAAGAAGGTAAATAAATAAATACGTAAATTATTTAAGTTAATATGTAGATAATTAAGTAAGGAATTAAGTCACAAATGATGATGATGATGCCTAAGATGAAGATGTAGATATAGATGTAGAAGAAGAAGATGATATTGGAAATGGTGATGTCACAGGAGCCTTCTGGATGGATCGGATCACTTCACTTACTTCGGCTTTGACCTTGCTGATGAGGCTCTCGAGGCTCTGCAGGAACTTGTTGGTGTTCTCGTTGAGAGTTTCGCCAACTTTCTTGGTGTCCAGGTTGGAGAGGCCGAGGTTGTCGCTGACCTGCTTGGCCAGTTTCTGGGCGTTGTCGGCGAGTTCCTGGAGCGAGTCCTTGCCAGCAGGCGCGTCAGGACGAGCTTTGGGCTTAGCCACACATCCCTGGATAAGGACATTAACAATTATTTACATTTTTACTATTGATTAATTTTTTTTAAATTTAAATTTTATAAAAATAATATTTATGGAATTGCTAAACGAATGGTTAAGTTAAGAAGTAAATTGTCAAATTGAAAGTTGACTTAACTTGAATCGTTTAACTTAAATCATTTTGGTCTACTTTATATTAATTCAATTTATTGTTAAATTATTGTTAAGTATTGTTGCTTAGTTGGGTCAATTCAATTTGTTGCTGAGTTTGCTAAAGTCGTTAAGGTTTAGTTATTGGAGTTTTAAACTCGCTTAAGTTGCATTTAAGAGTTCACATAACCTTTGGCCTTGATAGTTACGTATTTGCATTTTGCTGATATGATATTTCACTATCTAGTAATAAAATATCTACGAATTAAATATCTGTTGAAATTTCGTCTGAATATAATTGTTAAGAAATTTAGACAATGGATAATTTCAACATAAATGATTTAGAAAATTGTTCTATAAATATTTCTTTTTAAGATATAATAAAACAATAGAAGACTAAAATTTGAAAATCAAAAATCTATAAATAAGACTAAAAAAATAATACTTATATTATTGAAACTTAAACTTAAAATAAAAAAATAATAATAAACTTACGTGGATGACGAGGAGAAGAGCAACAGCAACAAGGAACTTCATGATGATGCTTATCAACGCTTGCTATCAGTTAGACGACAACGAGAAGAATCTGGCTAGACGACCAAAATGAGACTGCGATGTGGAGGCTTAGCCGCCGGCTATATATGCGCCGTCGGCGCCCTTTAGACTTTGGTGGTGGTGGGCAAGTGACTTAAGTCGGATGCGTCTGCGCGAGATAAACTCATACTTATGCATTAGGACTTACACTATAATTTATTATTTATTATTTTATTTCAGTGTAGTTTCCTTCATTTATTAGTTACTTTTAATGTTCTATCCTGTGTAAATTAAATTATACAAGATTATATATAAGTAAATGCAAATGAAGGCACTGTTCCTGAATAATTTAATTATCAATGAATAATTATACTAATTACTACTAATAAATAATTAGAGTATGTACCAGTTACAATTGTTCACCGATAACAATAACAATCCACTAACAAAATCTATTAATTATTTCATTATTTAAAAAAGAATTAATTAGTCCGCTACATATGTAAATAGCCATGTTTGTGGTGATTGTGATTGTATCACATTAATTCTAAATAATTAAATTATCACTCATTGTCAGCACACATTAGCGATTGTAAGTTTATTAAATATTGAATGTTAAATATTCAGCGCAGATGATTCACGGAATATCACTGGTAGTTTTACGGAATATTAGATATCACTCGTCAATAACACAAACTGCGGAGTAGCATTGATTGGCACCAAATATTGAAACGCCGAATAACAAAGTCAACTTACAAAGCCACTAAGAATCCAAATAACTAAGTAACTAACAATCACAATGTCTAGCATATCTAAGTGAATAGTAAGTGAATAACAGAACAATTGTTATTGCAATTGCTGCAAGCAATCAAGTAATGCACGCTCGGGGAATCATGTCAGTGCTTAACTTACTAAGGTTAATCAATTTTGTATTAATCATCAACCTTCACTGACTTCAATCAGCAATTTTTCATTTGCACCAATGCAGTGTTGCTTTACAGTACGTCATAATCAGCATGTTTTATTGTTATAATTGTTATTATTAAATAGTCAATTATTCTATTGAATTTAAGTTGTGTTTGGAAAGATATGCGACAATTTAAGGATCATTTAAATAACAATTTGAATTTTATGCCGGTTTTTTAAAATTTAATAATTACCTAGTTAACTTATTGATTAACTTATTTTAATTTTACTTACAATTAGTTTGTTAGTTTACTTAAGTTCAATAAATTTAAATATGTTATTTTGTAAATATTTGTATGTTATATCAATTTAAGTTAACTTTAAGTATATAAGCAACTATTAAATATTGAATATCTAGATAATATTCAACTTGAATTCAAGCAACTTTAAACTTGGGAATTAACAGAGTAATTTATTAACAGTTGTTTAGACATTCTACAATAATATTGACAGATCAGACTGATATGATTGATGAAGTCATTGTTTTCTTGTTTTCTGGACACGAATCATGTTGTGGCTTGCCAGTTATCTATCGACTTACATATATTATAAAGTGGGGGAACGTGGGACGCATTTTTGAAAAATATTCGTTCCCACTTTGTTTTAAGTCTAAAAATTCGAATTTTTTAGAATAACTAGTTTAACCATCTGTCTACATCATATAGAAATTTCAGATTTTTTACTGTACAATAAAACCAAAAAAATAATGCAATTTTCCAACACGTGTTTTTCGTACTATAGACTTGGGACGGGTAGCGGGGTTTCTGGACCACCCAATTAAATCACGCAATTTCAAGAAAATGAATGAGATTTAATTTTTTTATTGATGAAATAAGCTTTATTGATTAATGAGGAACTGTAATATTGCTATTTATATTATAACAAAGCATTAAAAAAACATAATATAGAAAACTCGTAAAATACACTGGCGCCAGACAACCTTGAAAGTTGCCATGCACTTTCGGTCAGAATGAGAGATTGTTAAGTAGATTGTTATCAATAGATATCATGAAGGAATGAGATAACATGATTAAAATCTCTTGGGACAACATCAGGAGACCTGAAACTACAATAGTCAGTCAAGATCCACCCCAATAAGTGCGTTATTATTGCTGTATCAGAATGCTACGTTGCGCAAAAATGAGGTTCCGGAATACACGCGCCACTTTTGTTTATTGTCTAGCTGTCACAATAATTATTCAAATACGCTCAAATTTTGTGTGCCGGCATCAAAAGCATTCTGCACGCCTATGATTTTTTTTAATGAACCAGGTGAAGGAAACAAAAGATGTCCCCGATGTCCGCGTTTTCCCATCTTACTCTATAGTTATTATTTATCTTTCTATTAAGTTAACAAATCAAAATGACTAGATTTAGCTGGTACAGAGGAACTTCTAATGTGACCATTTTTACAGACAGCAATCTTAATATTTTCATAAAAATGTTGTTGTTGGATGCCGGTGGAAAGTTTTAAGGTCTCGTCTTCTATCTGAAAATTGGTATTGTATTTTAATCTTGGGAATCTACACGAAAAGATTTTACGTTTCTTTGTTCATCAGTTTCGACATTCTCAAACTCCCAATTTCTTTAGTTCTCAAGTTACCAAGTTTTCTTTCAAATAAAAAAGACTATATAATAATAGGATTTGAAGAAGATAACAACGGCTGGTCTACTACATTGTCAACCGTCTTGCTACAATTTTCTACCTGTTACCTAGAACATTTACTTACCTCTTCTTTAGCGGCCTGTGTCCTCTAAAAATGCCATGTCTAAACCTAAATCCTAAGCCTACCTACTACTCACAGGTAATAAATGGATGAGAAGCTTATTGTAACTACTAGACGATAAGATTTTAAATAAAATGAAAACAACTTTAAGCCTTCTTCTACCTGCTTAACTGCTTATTGTTAAAGGTAGCGACGATATTTCTACCCAGAAAACATGCAAGCAGAAAGGAACCGATAATTTAAGACTTATTAAATTTTATTAGAATCTTCTAATAGATATCATATTATTATCAGTTTACCAAAACCAGCAAATTTCGCAGAATCTCCAATGTTGTAATAAAGCGTTACATACGTAACGTTTAGTCAAAACATTTCGGAGAAGGTCAAGCTGAAAGATCATCGAGGTTACGAGTTATTACATCAATCGCCACAATCGTATTAATCACTTATCAGCTGGAATTAACCAAAGACGCATGTCAAGACAAGAGAAGTCAACATCAGCAATCTGCTACTGATTAGAAAATGTTAATACTCGTATTAAAACTAATTCTTAATAAATTAAATTCTTTAATAAATAATCCTTCTTCTTGAATAAACAAAATTTAATTTTCACGTTCTCTATTTCCACCTTTGAGATTTGTGATCTATAACTTAAATTAAAGTGTTTTAAAATTTAGTACGTCATTTCACCGCGATAAGGCGCGCAATATGGACATCTCCTGCCATTGGAATGAGCACCACCCAGCGGACATCCATGATGTTCATGTTGATGATGTTGATGTTGTTGGCTGATGATACGTAGTGGATTGTATATTTCATAGGACAAATCTCCGTCGTCTTCTTCGGCGTAGACCACTTGTCGAGAGTACGGGAATGGCGCTGGAGATGGCGCTGCAACTGGCGCTGCTTGTTTTGGGATGTAATCATGGGGATGTTGAACGTGCGTTACACAATCGCATTTGTTGAAGTCACGATTGCATTGATGACACGTTGTTGCCGGAGCTAATGATGCTATAAAACAGGAGTTTACGTATTATTTAAGATTATATGCTAAAGTTTAGGTTATGGTTCAAATTACAATTGAGTTTTACATACCTTGTTTTTGCTCCAGCTTGCTCGTGCACTGTGGACAACAACAGTCATGGGCGTGTGGGGCTAAGGAAGCAGATACTCCACTTTTATACATATTTATGTCATCCATGTCATACCGGAAGCCTCTGCCTGAAGCACCTATACAGCTTGGGCAACTTGCGCATGCGCGCTGACGGTGCATTGCATTTCGTATAATCTCAGCCACTTCTTCCGAGGAATCCTTTTCCGAATACGATGATATTAGTCTTGATCCAATACCGGTTCCATATTTCTTCTTTGGACATTCGTGGCACTTTTCTAAACTCTCCTCTGAACTGTCATGGCATGGGTGTTTAGGTCTTTTCTCTTTGGAACACTCCTCGGAACTGTCATGGCATGGGTGTTTAGGTTTTTTGGAAGAATGATGATTTTTGGAATCATTTTCCTCGGAGGACCCTTCATAATTATGGAGATCCCATAGAGTGCCCACTTTGTGAGGCTTTTTAGGTGTTTGCACCTGCTTCGTTGAAGTATGTTTTTCAGCCGAGTCATCGTGGGACTTTCGATAAAGCCATTCTTCATATGTTCTTCCATCTCGCGGAGTATGTGAGACATCTGCGTGGGATTCATTCGAGGAATCATCACAAGATTCATTCGAGGAATCATTACAAGATTCATTCGAGGAATCATTACAAGATTCATTGGAGGAATCATTGCCGGACTCATCAGAGAAATCAATACAGGATTCATCCGAGGAATCATTGTCGGATTCATCCGAGAAATCAATACAGGATTCATCGGAGGAATCATTAGAGGAATCATTACAGGACTCTTCACTTGAATCATGCTTAGATTTAGATTTATTTACTTCTTCGTAAAGGGTCTTTTCGTAAGTCCTACCATCTTTGGATGTGTGGAAAACATCTTCTGTGATATGGTCATGGTATTGCTTCCTTCTAGAAGATTGTTTACTGGAAATAGGATGTAGTTTCGAAGCATGTTCTTCAGAGGGTTCTACGAAACCATGGGCATGCCTATCAACTTCCTGTTGTTTCCTCAGTTTTTCGTCTTTCTGTCCTGAGCTATGTACTTCTAAAATGTGATCATGAGATTGGGGTTTAACTTTTCCAGAAGTTTGTTTATTAGAGGTAGCATGATGTTTGGAATTGTTTCCCTCGGAGGCCTCTGCATAGCTATGGTGATTCTTATCTACTTCTTGCTGTGTCTTCAACCTATCTCCTTTTTTTCTAGAGGATTGTTTATTAGAAGTGGAGTGGACCTTGCTATCCACTTCCTCCTGTTTCTTCGGCTTTTCCTTCTTATTTCCAGCAGTATGTTCTTCAAAGGCATGATAACCAGATTGGGGTTGAATTCTAGTAGATGTTTGTTTATTAGAAGAAGAATGGATTTTCTTATCTAATACTTGCTGCTTCCTCGACTTCTCTTCTTTCTTCCCAGAAGTATGTTGTTCAAAGGTATGATCATGAGATTGAGATTGAGTTCTAGTAGAAGTTTGTTTATTGGAAGAAGAATGGATTTTCGTATCTAATTCTTGCTGACTGCCTTTTCTTTTTGCAGAAGAATGTTTTTCAACGGTATGTTTATGGGACTGGGCTTGAGATCTGCTAGAAGATTGTTTATGCGAGGAAGAATGAATTTTACTACCTAAGTCTTGCTGCTTCCTCGGACTTTCAACTGTCTTTCCAGCGACATGTCCTCCAAAGGTATTGTCATGCAATTGGGGTTTACTTTTTCTAGAAGTTTGTTTATTGGAGCTAGAATGGACTTTGCTATCCGCTTCTTGTTGTTTCCTTGGCCTCTCATCTTCCTTTCCAGAAGTATGTTCTTCAAAGCTGTGGACATGGGATTGTGCTCGCGTGCTTTTCTGAGCTTGGTTATTGGAAGTAGAATGGAATTTCTCATCCACTTTTTGCTGTTTTCTCACCCTCTGCTCTTTCTTCCCAGAAGTATGTTCTTCAAAGGTATAGTCATGAGATTGGGGATGAGTTCTAGAAGATGTTTGTTTAGTGGACGAAGAATTGACTTTCCTATTTATTTGTTGCTTCCCCTGACTTCCTACGTGTTTTCCAGAATTATGTTCTTCAAAAGTATGGTCATGTGATTCAGCTTGAGTTCTGCTAGATGTTTGTTTATTTGAGGAAGAATGGATTTTCCTATCCACTTGTTGCTGCTTCCTCTGACTTCCTTCTTTTTTTCCATAAGTATGATTATGGGATTCGGATCTGCTTGATGTTTGTTTATGGGCAGTGGAATGCAATTTCCTATCTATTTCTCGCTGCGTCTTTGGCCTCTCCTCTTTCTTTCCAGAAGTATGTTCTTTAAATGTATGGGCATGGGAATGTGCTTGAGTTCTTGTTGAAGTTTGTTCCCTTTTTCTTGCTGCATGTTCTTCTAATTTATGGTCATGGGTTTGGCCCTGAATTCTTCTGGAAGGTTGTTTATTAGAACTAGAATGGACTTTCTTATCCACTGCTTGCTGCTTCATCTGATTTGCTCCTTTTTTTCCAGAAGTATGTCCTTCATAGGTATGGTCGCGTGATTGGGCATGCGTACTGCTCGAGGTGTGTTTATTGGTGGTAGAATCGACTTTCCTCTTTCCCTCTTGTTTATTACTCAGCCTTTCTTCTTTCTTTCCGGAAGTATGTTCGTCAAAGGTAAGGGCATGAGACTGGGGTTGAGTTTTAGTAGAAGTTTGTTTATTGGAGGTAGAATGAAGTTTCCTATCCGTTTCCTGTTGCTTCCTCGATCTTTCCTCTTTCTTTCCTGAAGTATGTCTTTCAAAAGTATGGTCATGGGCTTGGGCTTGCGTACTGCTCGAGGTGTGTTTATTGGTGGTAGAATCGACTTTCCTATTTCCTTCTTGCTTATTCTTCAACCTTTCATCTTTCTTTCCGGAAGTATGTGTGTCAAAGGTATGGGCATGAGACTGGGGTTGAGCTTTCGTTGAAGTTTGTTTATTGGAGGTAGAATGGAGTTTCCTATCTGCTTCCTGTTGCTTCCTCGATCTTTCCTCATTCTTTCCTGAAGTATGTCCTTCAAAGGTATGGTCATGGGATTGAGCTTGCGTACTGCTCGAAGTGTGTTTATTGGTGGTAGAATGGACTTTCCTACCTACTTCTTGCTTGTTCCTCAGCCTTTCATCTTTCTTTCCAGAAGTATTTTCTTCAAAGGTATGGCCATGAGACTGGGAGTGAGTTTTAGTAGAAGTTTGTTTATTGGAAGTAGAATGGAATTTCCCATCTGTTTCCTGTTGCTTCCTCGATCTTTCTTCTTTCTTTCCAGACCTATGTTCTTTTATAGTATGACCTTGGTTTTGATGTTTAGGCCCTCTAGAAGTTTCTTTATTAGAAGTTGAATGAGAGTCATGCCTAGGTTTGTTTTTAACTGAAGTATGTTTTTGCTTAGGATTCACTTCCCTGCTTTCTTCATAAAGATGTCTCTCGTATGTTCTACCATCTCTAGGTGTTTCCAATACGCTTTCAGTTGATTGAGATTCAGAATCCGATTCATTCTCACATGACGATTTTGAAGCAGATTCTTCCGACGATCTGCACGAAGCTAGATGATGTTCCAGAATCTTTTTCTGGCAACAGGAACACAAGGATTTGAACTTTCGGTGAGGTTTAGACTGTGAATGTCGGATAATCTCCTTGCAACTCCCACAAAGAATGGGCCTTCCTCTACAATCTCTCTTCTCCTTACTGATATGACTCTCCCGTTCCTGATTTCTTATTCCATCTTGTACCGTGTCCTTCTGCGAATCATAAATTAGATAATGATATGGTTTATCTTCATCTGATCCCGATTTATTTTCAATTACATGATGTGGCTGATGTTCATCATCGCATGAGACCGGTTCATCGGATTCACAGTTGCTCTGTTCACTACTTTCACAGGATTCCATTGGAGCATTAGTAGGTTGAGGAGTATCGTCACAGGAAGCTGATTCGCTACTTGAGCTACTGTCTTCACAGGAACTAATGGGAGAATTGGTAGGTTGAGGATCGTCTTCGCATGACACAAAGTCACTCTCATCAGAAGAACCATGTGGAGAGTGTGTACATGGTTGACCATTAACATCGGTTCCGTGATGGCAGCATGCTTCTGTTGTGGGCACAATTGTATGGTCATGATAAGTTGTGCATTCTGCAGAGGATGATTCACTTGTTGACGCTTCAGAAGAACATTCGCAGGATGGAGCGGGAGTTGTTGTTGTTTCTTCACAGGAATACTCGCTAGATGAATCAGGAGTAGTGGATTCTTCAGAGGAGCATTCGCTAGAGGAAGCAGGGGTTGTTGATTCTTCGGAGGAACATTCACTTGATGCAGAAGGCGTTGTTGATTCTTCAGACGAACACTCGGTAGATGGAGGAGGAGTTGTTGATTCTTCAGAGGAACATTCGCTTGATGGAGAAGGAGTAGTTGATTCTTCAGAAGAACACTCGCTAGATGGAGGAGGAGTTGTTGAT
>JAODVP010110733.1:0-13597 GCA_025400035.1 Tetradonia laticeps
TTAAATTTTTCATTCTGCGCAGATTAATTGATCACAGTTTGTCACAGCGTGTTAAAATCGGTGAAAGCTGAGATTTTTGCATTGCTATACAATCGCGCGGGTGAACCAGAACTCTACCAACGAACTTACAGACATTGATCAGGGATGTTTCCTAATATCTTTGAACTTCCGGGGGTTAATAAGGGATGTTGTTCATATAAGTTGATATAACATGGTCTTTGGTGGCACAGAGTTAAAGCACTTTGTGGGATGTACTACAAAGCTAAGTACTTATTAGACTCCCTCCCCTCATGTCGATATATAAACAAAACTAAGTACGTACATAGTTGCTAGTTCAAAAATGAATATTCAGAACATAATCGCTATAAATTTCAAAAACCATAATTCTAAGAGTATAATGAAAATCCAAGGATTTGTTTATGATGCTGTCTATTTTTCTAAAGATATACGCATGTCGAACAAAAGTTTTGAAGTTATAAATCATTAACTATATCTATATAGGACAATGGAACAAATGTAGGGATTAGGTCCGTTCGATACCTACCAATTTCTTGCGGAAGATTTTATATTAAATTTATTGACAAAAATATTGTTACTCTTGATGTAAAAATATGCGCGTCGGAACTTCTAATGTCTGGGAATATAGAAACATTCTCTGTAAGACATATTTTTAAACGCTGAGGGTACATCGCGTCTCAATACATTTTTGTCAACAAATTGATGAAATATAACGCAATAAATTGCATGGTGACAAAAGGATCTTAGCTATAAGTAATTATAAGTATTATGTGGAAAGTAATGATATAACAAGAATAATGACACCTGATCAACATTTAAAATACATCGTTTATTGTTAACATGAATCTTTTGGAGGCTTGTCAAGATTCATGGTTCTAGATAATGTTCTTTTTAACCAATGTACGTATTTTCTTCTGTATCTTTACATCGTTTGTTTCTCGTCGATGTTTGCCTGGATCAGCGTGTTGCGTTCATTTCTTACATTCAGTACGCGATAAACAAATATGTACTCCATGGTATACTTAGTTAAACTTATTAGACTGCCTATATGTATAAATGTTTTCCAATGTGTTGCAAGTACAACAAAGAATTTTCTGATTGTGTCTAAATGGAAACTGCAACGGAACAAATTGGTTTTGATTCATTGTTTACAGTTCACCGGTTGTTTTCAAACCTGTGTTGTATTAATATTTGTGATATTTTTAAATTGAATAATTTACGTAATGTAAGACATAAATAAAGAATGTATGTTTAAAGTTATAGGAGTAGAGTCAAATTATTCATTCGACATTTCAGTGGCATCAGTAGTTGTATACATAGAGTTGTCGTACAATGTTAAGTTCATTTGCGTCAAAAAATTTCATTCGATTCGATCAATCTAATCTAAAATGAGACTTTTTGAGCAAGAGCGCATATGCCCTTTTCCTCAGGTTGCGTCATAGTCATATTCATTAAATTCGTAAAACAACTAACAATTATAAAACTCTTTACGCCAGTTGGTCAGCTAGACAACATCGGATTTCATGCAATTTCCCTAAATTTATTATAAATACATACCTACTAAGTACATTTATAAGAAATCATCATTTAATCCGAAGTTTTTTCTTTAGGCATGCGCGTCCGTTGTCAATTTTAGTGATTTTCACAAATGACTCGCTGCGTTCCCAGCATTACCAACTAACATAACATCATTCATATAATTTATGTTAATATTCACGTTTGTCAATGCGCTAGAGGCTAGATCATTCGTTTTGTCTGTTTTGTGTGGTTTTATGTGAATACTATACACATAAACGTATTTTTATCTTATCATTTCATCTAAGCTAGTGTTGTAATTGTTTTGTGTATTTTCTGTCAGTATCAACATCCATAATCCATAGTCAGCAATGCGTAATGAATAAATTACATGAGCCTTTGTAATTTATTCATTGACACTCACATAACGTATCCTAACGTAATCCAAACTCCTTTCAATGTAAACGCGGAACGGTCAACGATCTTTGAAATTACAATTGTAATCACTTTGTAAGACCAAACATAACCTCGTAGGAATATAGAAAGACGTGTTTGGTCCGTGCAGCTGCAATTCCGATCATTGCGCCCTCTGTTTCATTCTCATTTCATACATTTCTCGTTTTGATTATATATTCGTTAACAGAGCCTAACAATCAGTCTTGGTTATCATTTACATTGTGTCTGTATCATTCGTACGTGTTTTATCATTTTTTATAAAAATATTATTATCTAATAATTAGAATTAGAATGCGTAGACCTTTGCCTATCTTCGTAGTGCGCTCCGTCTCTGTGAATACATGATCATACTGATGATTGATTCGTTTACATAATTTACATTATCAGTGGCGCTTGTTGCTATGAAAACCAAATCTTTCAATTGTTTCCTTCTATTCGTGTAACAAGTAACAAGATATGTAATGTCTATTTAATTCATAACCTAGAACCTAAAAACGAGTTGCGAACAGCCTCAAAGCGCGCTTGGTATACAAAAATAATTGCACAGGTATAACTGCGTATAAGTTAATTTAACATGCAAGTAGCACAATAATAATGAAGCTCTGCTTTTAATTTACTCTTCTTTAGTATCCAGGACCGTGCTAGAATAATTCAATTAGATTAACCTCAAAATTTCGACACGAACATAAATAGTATTGTGTGAGCGTTGTCTCTTCACCTCTTGGGATTTTTAGTATAAATACCACAAGACCAGGTCTCTTCTCCTTTTCGCGAATTTCCCATATCCATTCAGAAAAAGTTACTTTGTGCTTTATTGAGTCAAGGGTTATTTCTCTTATTATTGTCGCCATCTATTGTGACTTGTGACAATTGTGACAGCTGGGAAAGTTCCTATCGGTTCCTAAACCCTTATTTTCGGTTTGTGCGGATTTGGGGGGGTTTTACCTGTTTCTCGTTTATAGTTGGAAGTTTATCGCGTAGTGTAGTGTTTTTCAGTTGGGAGTCCGTATTCGTTTACGCAATCGGATTGAGCGAATTACGGCGCAGTGGCGTGATTGAGGGTGAGCGGTCTATTTCCGGGGTAATGGTTTCGCAATGTGAGCTGCTGGGAGTAAGCACCGTGGGTATCAAACTGGTCACTTCCGGGCTGCTGCATCCTCCTTTGTCTTCATAGACACGTTCCTATTACAAAAACAATGAAAATATTTCCTGTAAAGGTATTTTCATGAAGCTTATGGTATTGAAGGTTAGGTACCTGAGATTTATCGTATTTAAGCCTTTTCCACAAAAACGGCTTCTTATCAACATTGGTAGCTGCTGCCGGTGGAGTTTCTCCTGGATTGGACGTGTAGTAATTTGGGTTGGAAAAGGTCATCACACTACGTCCTGTGGCGTAGAGTAGTCTTTTGCGGGACTTTTTGAGCATCAGGTATATGACCAACAGTGCGGCCACTACCAGTATCAAGCACACGATAGGTGCAATGAGCATGACGTAGAACGGAACCGAAGAATGCTTCTGGTGTCCATCGAACGCTTCGTCAAAGTTACCATTAGCATCATAGTAACTTACTTTATCGTCAGGTTCGTCTACGTATTCATCATCTTCTGGGATTTCGTTAGGAACGAAGTGTTCTGGATCTGAAACCAATAATTAATTCAGTATAAGTAGGGTTAAGTCTTTGCTACTGATTGAAAATGAGCATACCCAGTTTACAAACGGATCCATCCGACTTATCTGGACATTGACAAATATAGTCAGCTTGTCGAAACATGCACAAATGCGTGCATCCTCCATTCTTAACCAAACAAGGGTTCCAACCCTTCTGACGACTTTCGGACACCACTCGCAGACCCATAGCGCCATCCAGATTCGACTTGACCACTGCTGCTTTCTTCCCTGAGCTTTTCTCCGCCCGCACAATCGTTTTCTGGAACCAGTCTGTCCAATAGATGAAATTTTCGTACTGCGCCATAGCAAATGGGTGCGTCGTTGGTTCATTGCTACTGTGTACCAACTTTATACGATTTCTGCCATTGAGGTCAGACGTTTCCACTCGATCGAATTTAGAATCCGCCCAGTATAAACGTTTAGTGACATAATCAATGGTGATCCCATTTGGGAAGCCCAGTTCATCGTTGAACAGAGTCTTCCTGCCCGAGCCATCCAGGAATGATCTTTCTATCTTTGGTTCCGTACCCCAGTCCGTCCAGAACAGATACCCTCGTCGTGGGAATGTAGCAATTGATCTGGGTTCTTGCAGATTGTCCTTAATGACTATATGCCTCATTGATCCATCGATTCTAGCCACTTCTATAATCTTCCTCGCTCCATCAGTCCAGTAAATAAGATTACTAATCCAGTCAACTGCAACACTATTTGGTATGGTGGTGTTGTCCAGAATCAGATGTCTTCTATCAGAAAAATTCTTCATGTTGATGGATTGAATTCCACCCAAGTCTATATCGCAAATAAATATCAGTTGCTTCTTCCAGTGGAAATCAACGTCAATTACGTGCTGCAATTTTTTGATGGGCAGAGTAACCTCCATGAAATCTTCGGTGTCCAAGCTAATTCTAACAATGTTGGACCTTGTTGCAAACAAAAGATAGTTAAAAGGTTGATACTCGCAGATCTTATCTGATCCTGGTTTGAAGTGAATTCCAGTAGGACATTGACAAGAGAATCCCTGTGTGTTGCGTAGACATAAATGGGAGCAGCCGCCATTGTCATTTCCGCAGGCATTCTCAGCTATGTTATCACTCTGCACTGATCGGATGTCCATCAATCCTTGCAGTTTGTGTTTGATAATAGTTCTATTACTACTATCGTTCAGGTTATCCTTCTCAGCTCGATGTACACTCATAGTCTGCCAATCAGTCCAATACATATACTTTCCCACAACAACTAAACCATATGGAAAAGATACATCGGCTCTGATCACTTGTCTATCACTACCATTGAGATCGCTGGATTCAATAGTCTTCAGTTTCCCGTCGTTCCAGTAAAGTCTCTCGGCGGGCCGATCTATTGCAAGCCCATTAGGCCATAATAGCTTTGTGGTGATCAACGCACGTCGATGGGTTCCATCCATTTGAGCAACTTCAATCTTTGCCTTGGTACCCCAATCAGACCAGAACATTAGGCCGTGATGATAATGCAGGGCAATCGCCCTCGGAGTATCCAAGTCAGACCACACAAGGATCTTACGATTGCTACCATCTAACTCGGCAACTTCTATGCTGTTTCTTCCTCCATCGGTCCAATACATTTTCCTGCCTATTGAGTCGATGGTAATACCATCGGCCATTTGCAATTCATGTCGAATGATGGTACGAGGGTTTTTACCATTGGGAGTGTTTTTCTGGATGACATCATTAGATGTATCCGTCCAGTATACTTCACCTGTTTTTCTATCAACATCCACAGACATGACGCCTTTCAATGGTTGAAATGGCAGAACGTAATCAACCACGTACGGGACGTCTAATGAAATCCGCCGAATGTCAACCTGATGTGCAATAATTAAAGAGTTCGCTGGTCCTTTCGGGCAGGTCTTGCGATCTTTCATTAAAGAAATTCCGATGGGACACGCGCAAGAATGACCATTCGGTTTGAGAAGACATAAATCCGAACATCCGCCATTATTGTCATGGCAGGGCGTGGTGCGGTACATCCGTTTGCGGTGAAAAGCTCGTACATCCATAAGACCAGCAATTCCAGTACTAATCACCGTCCGATCTTTGCCGGTGAATTTATTGGCACGCTCGATTTTCATGGTTTCCCAATCCGTCCAGTAGACATTCGCTCCAAACACGTCTAGGCCGAAAGGATGCGGCAAGGAGCTACCTTCCAAGAGGATCTTTCGATTAGTCCCATCCAAATTAGAATATTCAATCGATGATGTTCCTCCATCAGACCAATACAACCGATTGCTGTCGTAGTCTATAGCAAGACCATTCGGGAATCTCAGATTATGTTCAATCAAGACCGACCTCATGGTACCATCCATAGCGGCTCGTTCTATTTTGGGGCGGTCACCCCAATCAGACCAGTACATGTAGCCGTTAACTGGATCCACTACAATATCTCTTGGACGGTCCAACTCCTCCCAAATGAGAATACCTCGAAGGCTACCATCATTGTTAGCTACTTCAATCTTTGCAGTACCAACATCCGTCCAATATAGTTTATCCGTATACCAATCATATGCAAGCCCCGCTGGAGAAATGGCGTTGGTTTTAATCACTACCTCATGGTTACTGCCATTCCAGTGTGCTCGATTGATGGTGTCCTTCTCAACATCCGTCCAATAAATCATATCGGATTTGGATTCCCAGGCAATAGCTACAGCTGATTTGATGCCATCAATCGGGACAACACTTTCATGGTGATGTGCAGCATCAGCATCTAATTGTTTTATCCGCAGATCTTTCTTCCTAACAAACACCAGGAAAGTGTGGGGCTGTTGACAGGTTTTCTTATCTGCGTTAAGTTTCTGTCCCATTTGGCACAAGCAGGTATAGGACTTCCGATTCGGTAGGCACAGATGTTCGCATCCGCCATTGTTGGACCCGCAGTGGTTCGCATAATCAGGCTGACGTTGCGCGTGGTAGCTATGAATATCCATTGGGAAATGGAGATTAGCATGAATGGTTCGCATTCCTGCGCCAGTTTGTTTATTCGCCGTTGAAATAGCCTTCGTATGCCAATCAGTCCAATAAATGGCGTCTTCAAAGATGGTGAGAGCGAACGGATGTGGAAGCCCCTTACTGATAACTGTTCTCCTATCCTTGCCATCGAATAAAGCTGTTTCGATGACACTATGTTTAGCATCAGCCCAGTATATTCTATCACTGGTGAAATCCAGTGTGAGACCATTCGGCCAAAAAACGGATTCGGTTATAATGCTCCTCCTGTTTGAACCATCCATTTCAATGCACTCAATCTTAGGCCTAGGGCCCCAGTCTGTCCAAAAGACGAGGGCATACCCTGGATGAACTACAATTGCTCTTGGCTTATCCAAATCATTTGCTACAATGATAGCTCTTTTAGTACCGTCTAAAGTAGCAACTTCTACACGTCTTGTCCCAGAATCAGTCCAGAATATAAGGTCGTGTATCCAATCTATAGCAATTCCTGATGCTGACTCTAATCCCCACTTGATGACATCTTCCTTCTGTGAACCATTTGTATATGCTTGTTTGATAATATCAACTGCTACATCGGACCAGAAGATTAGCTTCTTTTTGTAATGGTAGTCCAGAGCAATAGCATTTGGTAGGCCTTTCAAGATGGCCGTATACCTAGAGTTAATTGTGGTGGCTTGCAGGGAGACTTGTCGTATGTCGTATCTACTTGCAAATAGAAGTGTTGGAGAACCTCCAAGAGCTTTACAAGTGCGCAGATCTGGCCGAAGGATGTACCCGGTCATGCAGCCGCACTCAAAACTACCTATGGTATTGTTGCAAGTCTGGGAGCAAACAGGGTCCGATTCATAGAGACATTCGTTGATATCATCACATCTGCAAATTGAACATAGATATATTACTTACGTCAATTAGAAATGAATTTAGTTTAAACGTACGTAAAACCATCCGAAGCTAAAGTAAACCCTCTGTTGCACATGCAACCATCTTTGCCATCTGAAGTTCTGATGCAAATATGGTCACATTTTGAGTCCTTAGCACAGTCGGTAATGGTGGGACAGTCAAGTTCATCTTCTCGTTTTGGACAGTCCACAAACCCATCGCAGACATGTTTTTTGTTAATGCAGAATTCAGTGTCTGTTGAATTTGGGTGGCTTCCTGAGCAAGCAAATTTAGTCTCATCACAGGTGATTTTACATTCAGTTTCGTCTTCTCCTTGGGGACAATCGGAGGAACCATCGCATACCCATGTTTTCTATACGCAATAAAATTGTAACTAGTTAAACCATTATGAGGCTAAGTGTAAGTTTTAAATTAACTTAAATGAATATCTATAATCTTTCTTTAGTGCTCTTGGCGGTGTGAACCGAATTATTTTACAGTACATCATTATATGAGATTTTGAACAATGGTTTTTAGTATCTGATTCAGCTCTAATTCAAAGCGAAAATAACGATGTGAATGAAGTTTACAAAGCAAAATCCAATGACAAAAATCGTTTTCTCATATCTATTATAGTTCTGGAGAAAATTCCACTACAAATTTTAAAAAAGCGGGATTCTGAGAAAATAGTAAATTTTGAATAGTTACCCGGATACATGCCCCAGATTTGCAAGTAAATTCATCAGGTGAGCAAGTGTGAATGTTGCTGAAAGTACAGTTGACCTCATCCTCACTATTATCGCAGTCGTGTTGCTTATCGCACTTCCATTTCGCTGGTATGCATTCCCCATTATTGCAACTAAATTCGCCAACAACACAAGGTCCTGCCCGATTCGGACAACCTTCCTCATCGCTCCAATCTCCACAATCATTGTCTCCATCGCATCGGAATTGCTCCTTGATACATCGGTTGTTTATGCAATGGAATTCCCCTTTATTGCAGGCCAGGGGTTCGATGTCTGAAAAATCATTAGAATCAATATTATTGGATTCAAATAATATATTTAACACCGAGTTAGGAAAGGGTCCTTACTACAACTGGTTTCATCAGATTCATCCGGACAATCAGGTTCCCGATCACATTTCCAGGAAAGCGAAATACACGATCCATCCGTGCATGTAAATTCATCAGAGGTACATCTGGAATATGCACCATACGATTACTAAACTTTCTATGTCGGATTGTTACGAGATATATTAGCAGATATAACAATGACATATTCAAGGAGATAATTTTGGTAGGAGCTGGTTCTGGTTAGTTATCTCGGTGCTCGGTTCTACCTATAACCTGTGCAAATTGGGGGAAGTTTGTGAGTTGTTTGGCATTTGCTGTGTGGGGCATATAGAGGATACTCTCTTGATCTCCGAGTAGTCATGGTAACGATGCGTAATCGATCGGTGCGCGGCTATCACGCACTTACTGAGTATTTTCCTTGTGCACCACCTTGTTGTAACGCACCACTTCTGATAATACAAATACAGTAGAATACAAATATGTATGCACAATCTTAAGTTAAATTATTCGCGGTCCGGAAAATAGAATGCATTCCGGTTTGCGTTCCTACTCACCCAATTTTCGTACAATTCAGTTCATCGGAAAAGTCCTGACAATCGTTGTCATTGTCACAGAGCCATGATTTTTGAATGCAGAGACCATTCGCGCATTCGAATTGATCACTGGTACAATTTGTAGGAAATGCTGTTAAGTTAAAATATTTTATTTTTTATTCACATAGTTTGATTATTATGAGGTCAGTTAGATAAGTAGGTAATTAGCCACACAGCCCCAATGATGCCAATTTGGGCATTTTATATATATCGACCGCATTTGCTCACGACAGACGGGCCTTGAGAGCCACAGATAACTGGAAAAAACCACGAGAGAACAATAGAGTTACGATTCCGAATGTACTACACGATAGTAATTCGCCCTTGTAATGCTGGCACCATCAGGTGGTGAGGCTAAGTGCTTTTCTTACCATCATAATATGTCTTGTTATGATACTGTTCTTACCGCAATGTGTTTCATCAGAAAAGTCTCCGCAATCATCCTCGCCATCGCATAACCAATCCCTCCGAATGCATCTCCCCGACCGGGGACAACGAACATATTTATCCTTATTCTTACATACTTCATTTCGAGCATGCTCCAATTCCCCACATTCCATTTCATCCTCGCCGTGTTCACAATCTTCATGACCATCACATTTTTTCAGGTATTGGATGCATTCGCATGTTTGCGCACAAATAAACTCCCCGCGATCACATCCATCTTTACACTGCAGATAGTCTTCCCCATTGTAACCATCCCCATCGATGTCACTCGGCGCTTGCATGGTTAGGATGCCGATATTCTTCCGGTTATCAGCCTGCATGGAAACACCCATTCTTGGGTAACCAAATTCCCAGCTACCCGCTTTGCCAATAGGGTACTCCAGTCTACCACCATAGTATCCTCCATGACCGCGGGGGAGGTCCCCTGTGCGGGTCCCATCCAAGACACTTGGGTACCCATGCGGTATCAACAGCGGATAGTGTTCTGGAATGGGATCAAAATCACTTCTAGGAATGGGTATTGGTACTATAGGGTAGTAGTGCTTCTTGGAGGGCGTTGGAGTGACTCTTGGGCGGGCTGGTCTATGTCCGGGGCCTAAATGGAGTGGTCCTGGTGTCCTCAGGGACGCGGAGCCATACATAATACGCGCTGCTCCTCGATGAGGTGGAGGCGTTACGGTTGTTACTGAAGGACCTTGATAGCCCCAGCATGTGGAGATCAATATTAGTAAGACTGGAAATATAAATAAATAGTATTTACTGCATGCGAATGCATTAGATTAGCATTGATTGATTTAGCTAGTCAATACAAATCAACAAGAACTGTGATTTTTATACATAATTTTGCATAAATGTAACAATATTATGTTAAGTATCTATATAAGTATGTATGTATATGGCAAATTATATTTCTGTAAAACATGGTTTACTTTCATTACGGCGTATCAATGCTGTTCAAGAAATAAAATTTATGTGTGATATATAAACGTAACGCATAACAAGTTGCATATATTAAAATAATGAAGTGAGTATATTTGTACAAGTCCATAGCATGCTGGTATATCGTACGTTACACGTGAAAGTCGCAAGTCCCTGTAGCGCAGAGGATAGCGCGTTGGACTTCTAATCCAAAGGTCGTGGGTTCGATCCCCACCAGGGATGCAAAGTACAAGTCGACTTTGTGGACACGAGTCGCTTTTTTTTGTATTATTAATTTCCCTTTACTCTATTTTTCAATCATAACCTCACTTACTACGCGTATAACTAATATGGAATTATATAAGTACTGAATAAATATATATGAATCAGTTTTATGAAGTAAATGATAATGTTACTAATTGAGTTTCCGCTATTTATACCTAGCTCTGAATTCTATTATGCACAAAGCATCCATTGTTAATTCAACACGAAAATAGTCTAGTGGCACAGATAACATTCGCTCAGGTCGCATGAACAGCGTTGCAGCATATCGCATGTTCTTGGGAGATCTGTGGTTTCTCTGGGTAGCAACGACAAATTGTGATGTGAGCTATTACGCAGAACCGCAGACTTTGTAGCATGTTCTTCTGGTGGGCGGTGGGTCTGCAAAGCCATGGGTCTACGAATGAATGGTTCATTCAGCAGAACACGCGCACGGCGGGAAGGCGAGGCTCGGCGGCGCGGGTCGATACTATGAGGCTGAATCGTGGGCGGACAAACGATGGATCCCCCTCCAGATAGCGACTAACTTGCACTTGCTTTTGGAATACAAACACGATGCAACTAGGTCTTGTAGACAGTTTTTAGCAGCGGATGGAATGTGATAATGAGATAATTGGATAATGCAATCGCCAATTTCATAATTTGACAAACAAACTCATTATGGTTATTTTCGGATTCAATTACGTCACCACTTTTAACATCAACTGATACGTACATAATTTTATAGCCGAATTGTGTACTAGAAATTTGAAACGTAATTTGATGACGTTATGTATTTATTTTAGGAATCCACCTTATTTTAGGATAATCCCCCTCTCTTTCTCCTGCTTATCTCTGTATTCCTGTTGCTCTGCTTTTTTTCTCCCCTTGCTTACTGTCCTACTAATGCCCAAGCCCCGTTCCTCAGCATTTACATTTTGCACATTTAGCCCATTCAAACTCAATACCTTATTCCTTTTCACTCTCCACAACCCTCCCCCATCCAACCCGTTTTCACTCCCATACCCCATTCATCCCAACCCGCTTTTTGCCACACCTAGCTCTTCCCCCTATGTTTTGTTATGAATAGCTTTGTTATGAATTTCATTCGTAATTATAATTCGCGAAATTTTTTTTAGAATTATATATACTTTACCTGGTATATTCCAATATTTTCGTAAACCCTGATTAAATCCACCCTGAGCCTTGATCGATGGTCGATACATCGTTCTATGTGGGCAAGGTCGAGTTAATTTTTTAGTTTTGTTAGAGTTATCTATACAGTGCTTCTTTCGTTGAAAAGAAGCTAAATTTCTAAATTTGTAGTAATTCTTCGGATGCGCCGCTCGTAAGCCTTAACTTGAACCCTAGGCGACCCCGACGTCTCGTAAGAATCTTCTCTTATAACGCATCATGTTATGTCCTTTGTACTTTCCCAAATATACTCACTGGTCACCACTCACTATTTGTAATTATGGAGATTATCCAATGTCACTCTAAGTCCTCACATATCTACTAAGTAATATATTAAGTTTGAGTAATTTATTTGTGAATTGTTAGTGATAGTCTTGCACTAACTTTTGACCAGTTTAATTAATTAGTAAGGTTTTGCACCAACGTTAGGATGTTCTAATGATCAGAGTTCACAGCTTCACTGTCCGAATTTAAGTCGCTTATTTCCGAATTTATAATGCTTATCAATAGTTCAGATTGATTTTTTAATATGCTTTTGCACGCAGCGTGTTTAGTTCATCTTTCAGAGGTTTTAACTAGCCAATATCGGCGATGAGGTGTGTGGTTTTCTGTGCACGGTGAATGCTTATCCTGTCGATGTTGTTGTTCAGATTCGAGCATCGTTCTTTCGGTAGCCGTGCTGGGATCGCGTGATATTGATTAGATCCTGAAGGCGGGCGGCGTAGAGTCTGCGCAGCATCCTGTATCTCCTGGCTGGGGACCGGCCGGCTGTTGGCAAGGAAAGTTGGAGTTTTGGATCCTTGGACACGCGATGTTAGCGCTAGCTGTGTCAGGAAGCTGAAAGCAGCAAAGAGACCTGTTTCCCACGTAAAAGTATTTAATTGAACTAATAAATTATATTTATTTCCTTACTACTTGTTAGTGGAACGTCTGTGGGTCCATCTGACCAAATGGGTAATATTTGATTGAGCCGTTTTGCTATGTGGTAACGGCTTTGGGTCGAGTAGCATTATTTTTCTATGAACAGGTATAGCAAAAAATATCTTCTATTTTATTTAGTTTTATGTTTTATACTCTTTCCATGTACATACCTTATCAAAACCTTTGCTGAGCCCTTAGTTTTATTATGTACCAAACTGCGCAGCCTTCATCTCTCAAACGCGATCATGGTTCATCGTCGACATTTAGCTCAATCGCAAAACTTGCACTTATTTATATTGGATACTAATTTTTGACGTAAATACATCTATGTTTTTGGTTTACATGAGGGGCAAATCCTAGGATCCGGACCGAAATCGGAATCGGAATCGAAAACTGAAATTAATTGAAATCGTTATTCCAATAAGACACAAAATCGAAATCAAAACTGAAACTGTTATCTACTGTCCAGCTATACTGCAATTGAAATCCAAACTGATATTTTATTTCGGTACGGGTCCCGGTTTTAACGTGGTGGTAGGTATAATTTATCATAATCCTACAAATGTTATTATTAAAAGTGTTTTGGAATGTCATTGATTGATCATACTTAAAAAAAAAACTTCGTTTGTTTTTTTTTATTATTATTTTACGATTACGGAAATATTAGTTA
>JAODVP010110844.1:0-24845 GCA_025400035.1 Tetradonia laticeps
TATGTCTTAAAAGTATTGGCAAAGTGTAGCCATATTAAAATACTACAACGGGGACATGACAAGGTTTAGTTTATTAATTGTGACACTAGATGAAATTTTTAACGTAAGAGCACATTTACATCATACGTACATTTATTTATTGGTTTCACGTCATCGAATTGCATTAGAAAATCCGGGACATAAATTTAAATCAGAAGTTCGCGTATTGTAAAAAGAACCACAAATTTTAGCGTCGACTTCCCAAATTTACTTTACCACAAATTGTGCGTATTACTGCCACCACTGCACACATCGGCGCATTCTTCAACTAAAAATTTGGTTCCCCTCAAAGTGTCTCGTTCAAACCGTTGTATCTACGCATAATGTTGTTTCATGTACCAATTTTCTCAGCACATACGATTTCGCAGCTTTAGCGTCCATGTCATGAGATGTTATTTTATGCAAGTGCATTTGATAACTCCAGGAATCGATTCTGAACAGGTGTGGTTTCTCTTAAATGTTTAACAATCGAACGTCTAACCTCCGAAAGCGAAGGTTTCTTCGCATCTCTTATCCCTCCTTTATCAATGGGCGGCCTGTAAATGAATTTTGAGGGTTCAATGGAATCGTCTTCAATTCTTGCAAATCCAGACATATTTTGCAACTTTTCTGCTAATGCCTTGTGGTAATCTTCTGGATTTTTTTGTTTCTCTTCATCGGCATCAGTTCTCAAACGGAATAAATGTCGCCCAAAATGATTAGTGTACGGTGCAATGGCTTTCTTTGAAAATACATATGGTTTTTCTTTGTCCACCTTATCCTTCCCCCTGTGTTCCATGTCTTCAATAGTTTTCCTCACTCTGTGCTGGAAAAATTTCAACGATTTGCTCTTCTTCTCATCAAATTGAGTCAATTTGCTCATAGGATCATCGGCATCCCAAGGTCGCTGAATTTTTATATTGTACGGCATATAAAGCTTGGCGTTCCTGGAATCGAAACCACGTCTTGGGGATGGCAAAGATTCGTCAATCGTATCCATGTAACGACTGTCATCATTATAATAATCTTTCACAGTCGCATGTTTTACTCCTTGCCTAAATGGCGGAGGTATTATAGACATCGGATCTGCTGGTGGAGGAGTTCTCGGTAGAATATTTTGAATCTTAGGAACGACGCTCATTTCCGCTGCAGTTTTCTTCGGTAAAACTACTTCAACATTCCTCAATTCAGGAATATGCGGTAACAAATTCCTCTTTCGAGGGGAGGGTAAGTTCCATTTGCGCACAACATCAGCCGATTCCTCAATATGTCTCACTGAAGGAGAGACCTTCACTGTAGACTTACCTTGTGGCGTTGACGCGCTGGGAGGGCCCGATGCACTTACCCGTGCTTTACGTTTACCTATTTCTTTTACTTGTGCCCTAGTAAGAGATATAAACCTTTCCATTGGTTCCTCTCGAGGCACACGAACGTTTATCCCTTGCTCTTGTTCCTGTAAAGCTAAAGTTTTTCTGGCAGGTATTGCGCCTGCCGCACCCCTAACGTATACACGCAAAGGTTGCTGAGCGTCAGCAAGCTCCCCGAGTGCTTTTTCAGTTTTCTCATCAAACTGAGTCATTTTTTTTGCATCACCTTGTCGCCTCACCTTGACCTTCAACGAGTTGACGTTGCTATAACTTTTTCGCGAATTAGAGGCAACTGTAGAGTTCTCTTTTGCGGTAGTAGTAATTCTTCTAACGGATGGTTCGGGAAATTTCGACGACTTTCTATACCGCATGTCTTCCAATACGCTAACTAATGTTTTATCATAGTTACCACCGATATCTTTGTCTCTCGGAGATCGAGTAGTCTCCAATTTCTTAACTTTTTCATCCATCATTATCAATCGCTTCAGGTTGCGTTCACGTTCGCTGGCTTTATATTTGATAAATTCGGACAAATCGTCAACCGTTGACTTGTTCTTTCTAGCTCTTTGTGCCTCCTCAGAAGATTCTTGCTCCACTTGCTTATTCGCTTGCGCTTCCTTCAAAAGGGCAACATCGGCATTGAGTTTCTGTGTACCAGTTAGCTCAGTCTTGTCTTTTGTCTTGGCCATTGGTCTTTTTTCAACGGGCCCATCAACAGTAGTAAAACGTTCATTTCCCCCCGAATAATTTTCGGTTGTATAGTCTTCCGGTGGATTTCTTGGAGCCCTAGATGGTTTTGTCATAAATGGTTCATGTTGCCTCTCAGGCTTCGCTTGCTTCGCCTTATTTACTTCTCTGGTCTTAGGTGCAGGCTCAAACTTATCAGGCGACGTTGCAGCAGACGATCGTGGAGTTTGTATCAAAACTTCACTGAGAGACCGATGAAGCTGATTCTGTTTTGTTTGAGCTCTCGTTCGTACTTCTTTTTTGGAAGTTCTTGCTACATTGGAATTTGCAGCATTAACAGTTGCCCCAGGGCGAGCTGCACCCTGTCTTTGAGTGTATCTAGGAGTTTCGGCCTTTTTCCCATTTTCAGGTTCCTTAGCGTGAACCTTCGAGAATTTCGGAATCTTTCCTGGGCTTTTAGAGGCTTTTATATCACTGACTTGTTGGCTTTCATTAGAGTAAGATTTTTCCAAATAATCATTGTAAATATTATTCTTTACTTCTGAATTTAACTGCTTCAAATATGTTATACTTGCTCCAGTACGTATCATATCACTCGCAATGGATGACATATCAACAAGCGATTTGGTTGCTTTTACCTTTGCATTAGTTACAGGTTTTGGTGCTGCAGCAGCTTTAGCTTGGGCTTTATTACCCTTTGTTTCTATTTTGGAAGGGTCTACTGGCATTCTTAAGTTTGGTGGGGGTGACATTATTTCAGGCATTTTTATATCCTTAACAGATTTAAGACCACAATCAATCCTTTTTACCTCAACTGGAGGTCGGGGAGATGCCACTTTTTCATTCGGAGGTGCAGGTTCTTCAATCTCCTTAACTTCACTTATTGCATTATCAAATTTTTTAGGAAATTTAAACTTTGCTTTTGGTGTTAACGGGCTACTAATAGACTTCGCATCCTCCTTCAGGGACTTGCTTTTCAGACTCATACTTCTTTCCATGATCGGAGATTTTTCGCCTGTAGTATTGATAGTAGTATTACTCCTCTGCGGAGTTGCTACCCTCGGTCTAGAAACTTCCGGTGCTTCCTTAATTTCCCTTGCAAAGGAAAATGTAGTCGCTGAATCATAATTTTCATTTGCGAACGTACGTTTCGGTAAAAGGCTCACATCTTGAGCACTATCAGCAGTTTCCACCATTTCTTTTACTACCAGTTTTGGGATCTTTACGCCTACATATTTCCTTATATCCTGAGTTTTGAAATCCAAAGGAAATTTTAAGCCACTGGGAGATGGAGGAGCATCAATAGACGTTTTTTCAATAGTAGGTGTAAAATTACGGGACGGTTGTGATTTCATTGGCGTCGCATTCGCCTCTACCACCGGTTTCTCTGAAACAGTTTTTCCACCCGTAGTATTCAATTGTTTATTCATAGTTGGCGGAATAGGGTTTTTAGCCATTTCAATTGACAACTGATTCAACTTCTTAATACTCAACGCATCAGTGTCCGGACTGAACCTCACACGAGATAGGCGCATCGCTTCAGTCAATGGCGAATTCCAGTTTTCCCTTTTCTTAACCCCCTCAGCTTTAGGCGCTGGTTTCTTATAAGTGTGTCCGGGTGGGTAAGAGATTTTCTGAGAGGGTTTGAAAGCATGTACTTTGGGGGGCGGTATTGGTATTGTAGAAAGCTTCACATCTTTTGCAGAAGGATCATGCATTTGAGAGAACGATTTTATATCACTGGCTTTGGACTTCGGTGAGCCCAAAGTGTGAGACTTCACATAGGGTATGGTCGCGTTTACAGCTTCTTTTATTCCTTTAAATGTATCTACGGATGTAATGCTCGTCGTACTTTCCCGTTGTATCAGTCTTCCAGTACTATAAGGAGAATCAGGCCTCGATTCCATGCTATCCAGAGAAGAATGATGTTTAGTAGAATAAGTCATTTTTTCTGCTTTATCTTCGTGTTGAACTTCACGGATGTCATCAGTAGATTGCATTCTAGGAACACCAAGAGTCTTCAAGTCTGGACGTGCCATATACCTATCTATTTCAATACTTTGAGTAGGCCGCATAACTGTAGTAATCGGTTCCATATCTGGCTGTTGCTCATCTTTATGTACACTTACTTTATTTATAGTCCGTGGACTAGATCGAGGAACTACCGTTGGAACTCTATTTGGCATAGGTATTGATGGTTTCTGAGGCATGTCTTCTGCATCTAGAAGTCCTTGAACACTTATTATATCCTCGTCGTCAGCCACTATTTCATTTGCTATTTTCTCAAACTTGGACGATTGTTCCGATCGGGCAGTAGTAAAATGTTGATTAATTCTATTCTCATTAACAGAAGACTGCTGCATTGTTTGGGTAGGGCGTCTAGGAGTCTCTGGGGAATGACGTTGAACTAGCGTTTCCGGCATCTCAATATCATCTTCTTCTTCTTCATATCTAGTAGGTTTTAGACTATGGCGCATTTCATTTCTTCCGTCCTCAGATTTTCCTGGAGATTTGTAATCAATCAAAATCTTCCCTGACTGAGTTTTCCTACTCTGCTCGTTATCAGCATTGTGAAAGCTCTCTACTGCTTCTCTCATATCCGGATCTACATTACCTTTATAAGCCCAGCCAATTTCAATATCCGGTTTTTCATATTTATACATGACGTCGTAATCACATGTGCCCTGCGTAGTTGCAGATGTCGGTAGGTCGATATGGAGAGAAATATCGTCTTTTTCGTCAATATCACTCCTGTATTTATCCCGTTTATAAGGTTTTGAAATAATTTCTTCTTCTATGATCATATTAGGGGCAACCTGACTCAATCGAGTATGATCATCTCTACCGGAAAAGTGAGTGTCTTTCGAATCAATAGACTTGATAGTTTCTTCAGATTTGGATCGCACTGTAATGGAGTCTTCCTCAACAACAGGCTTCTTAATTCCAACATTCTTCGCATCGGAATCTTGGGGTTTAGCTGGAGTTGCAGATTTTCGTGTTGACGGTTCCTTAAATCTTGGTAAATCAACAACATGTTCTTCGGGTGTACTCATTTTTATTGGTAAAAGAGTAGTTTGCTTCTTTTTGAAAGGATCCATTTTCAGCAGTGGTGGTGGAGGGGGATCATTTGGGGAAGGGATTCTTTGCGTAAAAGTCTTTTTGATTAAAGTGTCAACTGCATCTACTGATGCATTATGTGAATTCTTAGCTTTTATATCTGCATCTTTCTGTGGGGGAGAACCATATTCCCAATTTTCTTCTCCGTCAACAGGGAGAGGACATGCACTTTGTGTAGAATAGGTTGGACGACACCTCAAGCTTTGTTCATATCCGTCTCGAATAGCTTTCAACTTATCGTTTGCTTCAGAAATGTTATCCGGCTGACCTCTTGGCACCCAATTCCTTTTAAGAGTATGTTGTTTCGCCGTTATACTATCCACTTTACCTCTATCGTCCATAGCTCTAGAATAGTCTGGTGAATGAACACGACCACCAAAAGCTTTTGTTGCCTTCTCTAACGCTGGTAGCCCCCTAACGGCCAGTACTGGACTAAGGCTTGGCTGACTTTTCATAGCCTGATTAGATTGGTTTGTTTGGTTAGCTTCTGCAATTGCCGGCAAATCAGCTTTCGAGAATGATTTTGCAATTTCCACTCGGTACGGATTATCTCCAGTTGGTTCATTGGTTGCACTATCTACTGTAGGTGGTACTGCTATCTTCGTACCCTTGTCAGGTGTTAACAAATTCATTGGAATCAGCTTTATGTCCTTGGATTTACGTCGGAAAAACCCACGGTCGCTCCTCAATCTCTTAACTTCAGATCTTTTATTGAAACTAATCTGCCTGGTGCCAGAGATCTTATCTCTGCCAGAGTCCAAAATTCGTGACCCTCCATTAATCATATCCAATAGGGTAATTTCACTGTTTTTCGTTTTAACTACAGTATAAGACTTCAGCGGTTTCCGCGGTTTGACTTGCATAGTCTTCCATTTATTCCAACGAGATTTCATTTCATGCTCACTTTTCTTAAAATTGGCTTGTCTTCCTCGGGGCGTAGTCACATCGGTAACCAGAGTTGGATTGTCTTTATATTGCCGCACAAATTCCTGCACCATATTCAGATCCATTTCGTTCGGAAAATCAGCTACTTGGCTATCGGCAGATTTAGTTTCTAAGGGAAATCGTAAACTTGTATTGTCCGCTTCAACAATATCTCCAGTCTTACCAATGGAAATATCGTCCATATCGAGAAGATGCCGCAAATTGAGGTTAGCAGTGGACTTCTCTAGACTTATTTGATTTTTCGCGGCTGCTACCGAATTCATATCATTTGCAATTTGAAGTAATGTGTTACTATTCTTCCATTCCAACATTGCTTTTTTTTCATCCATTTCTTTGATGATATCTTGCATCAGTTCACTTGCATCTATGTCTTGCGTGTCTACGATGGGTCGACTCTCTATAGTTGCCGATTCACTTGCAGATTCCTCCTTTCCCGGATTGATCGAAATGTGCAAAGACACTATAGACGGTGACGTGGATTTTTCCGGATAATCAATGTTTATTTCCATAGGTTCAAAACCAATATCTCGAGAAATTCTAGTTACCACATTACTTGGACCAGGTTCGGATTGTACTGGTGCCAATGCATCAACTTCAGCAAGACCGAATGCTGCTGCCTGCACATTAGAAGCTGCTGGAGATTTATCCATAGACTTTCTGGATAATCTCTCAGCTATTTTAGCACAAGAATAATTGGAAGTAACTCGAACTCGGTGTGCATTCTTTAATGCGCGTTGAGCTTCAATACGTCTTTGCTCATTGTCCTCTCGAGTCTTCGGTGGGGATATAGGTTTTTCAAAGTAATTGGTTGCTGTTGTCTCCAACCCCCTGACACCAGGCACTTCCCTTGGCCGCAATCCTTTGGCGAATGCACGAGCCACTTTTCCGGTAAATTCGTCCATCGCAGCGTCGAAATCTGCAAGTGCTTCGTCCGCAGGAGCTCTATCCAAAAGCAATGGTTCGACTGGCACCTTCGGCTGGTCATACATTGGCGGACTTTGCCCAATTTCATCTATCATAGCGTAGTCTTTAAATGATCCTTGTTCAATAGCAACTGGCTCAGTCCTAGGTTGTGCAAACTGATGTTCACGAACGATATTAAGATTGTTGTCAATGTCCTGCTTCATGTCAGTAAACTCCTTCATCTTCAATTCATTCGCATGGTTTGCATCGCATAGTTCTTCAACACTATCCTTTGCGAATAATTCACCACCATTCTTTTTCATGTCACTCAGAAGTTGTTCTACTAGGTAGTCCAGGTTTTCATCTACTGCAACCAAATTCGTCTTCTCGCAAGATGGCGTCTTCGTCACTGTGATATTAGGCACAGACCTCTGCTTAAGAAATCTTTTGATTGGCTTATTTATATTCACAATGTGCTTGTCATCATCCTCTGCTGGAACACCCATTAATTTGTTTTGAAGTGTCGAATCGTACTTATTGTGGTCTTTAATCCACGTAGAACTCAAGGCAGCGAAGTTCTTTATAGGCAAATTATCAGCCGAATTGGATATTCGGTTGAAAAGTGGTGCTAGCAGCCTTGAACGACTAAGTGTAGATTTGGAGCACTTGACAGGCTTCTTGATGGGAGTATGGAGCTTAGACCTCAGACGTTTATCCTTGCCACCCGATATGCCCTTCTTGGAACGTTTCAAGTGGTTATTCCACCGTCCAATTAAAGGGTACTTCAAAGCTCTCTCAGTTTTTTCAAACGCTTTTCTGTTGACCTCCATCACTTCCGCCTGGTTGATGTCACTATGTTTATTCAAAAAGTTGAGAATATTACTCTCTATTGGTACACGAGATATGGCAGAACTTAAAGGGCTTTTTGGAATCGCCGGGAATTTGTCCAGTAGTTGCTGGGTAACTATTTTGCAGACAAACTTATCGTGGGCATATTCATTGACTTTCATCAGTTCATTATAGTTTTCATCAATGGTTTTGTCTTTCAAAAGCCGACACCTCTCAGATTCAGCAAAATGCTTGTTGTTTACTTGCATCAATTTGGTTATATCTTCGACGTCATTGATTATCTTGTCGATGCTCCCAAATAAACGCTTAGCCTTCTCATCTTCATCCGAGATATCGATTTGGCCTTGAGCTTGCTTCATGAGCTTGGTACAGCTCTTAACCTCTAGCTGCACAGCTCTAAGCTTTTGTGCAAACAGTTTCTCTCTTTCAACATCTTCCGCCTCCAGTTTTAAAGCTTGTTCCTCCATTTGTGCATATTTATTAGCAATATCAACTTGTAGACGCTTGAAGGTATTATTGGCACATTTTATGTAGTCAGCTTGTCTATCGAGGTACTCCGCCACCGAATTGATGACGCCATCGTTTTGAGTACTTTTAAAAAGATTCATCACATGCTCCGCACGCGGAGACAAACAGTTAAAGGACTTCACATTATCCTGAGTGGTATATTCCACATCCAGGATTTCTTCACATGGAACATCTTCGATTATGGGATCCTCCATACCTGATCCGCGAGGTGTGGAGGATTTCGAATGCGGTAACGACTTGCTCCACGTATTATTCAAGATGTTCTGGGCCATTTGTTGCGCAACACTTTGTTCCATCGCTCCATCAAAGTCGGTGGAAGCGGCGTGCTTAAGCAATCCCATCATGTTCTCCTCATTCACCAAGGCAGCGTCGTGCATGTACGACTCGAACTCCTGGCGATGCTGCTCACTGATGAAAGCAAGGTGGGCATTGGGCAGCGACTGGAACTCCTCCAGGTTGCGCTGGTACATCTCAAGGACGTTGTCATAGTGGCTCACTACGGCGACGGCATGTTGGGTATTCACGTTGAGCGTTTGGCCCAGTTGGATGGAACGGCGATATGCTTCGACGATGGACTGGGCTGTAAGTTGAGATAGATACTTGCCGCCTAGTATCAGGAACCTCAGAAACAGATCCATCTCGGCGCGGGGATGTTCTACTTGGGTTAAGTTGCGTTACGTTTGTGCTTCGTATTCTCTTTGTGTGTAAAAACCAAAACAAGAAAATTACAAAAATTTTTCACACATTTTTGGATGTGGCGCAATACGTCAATCGACGGACGCCACTGTTCGCTGATAGTAAAATTTTATTTAGCGTTTGTTTCCACGAAAATCTTTGATCAGACATTTTCGAGAAACAGGTGAGAGTAGCCAGGCAACTCTACATATAGCATAACAACGAATTTGTGTATATTAATAATACGTAACTTAAAGTTCCAAACATATTTGTAAATTGTCTTATATGAATGTACATGTAGGGTTATCTAAAAGTCAGAGAACTCTAAAATATATCGAAAATTGTCCACTAGTGAAATATGTATTAGTAACGAAGTTGTATGTACAATAATGTACGTAATGATGAATATTTGACCTTATCAAGTCCAAATTTTTTATTACATATTTTCGGAGTTTATTTCAACAATGTAACTTTATACATATATAAAGGAGTAATTCTTTCAATAAGCGTTAATGATTGAATAAATCTTCCGAAACTCCTCGGAAACGGTCAATAATAGCAAAATTTATATAAGCATTAAAGAAGTGGGATTAACAAGGATGTGCCTAATGGTGCCATCACACGACGCAGTTTTTGAGCTGACAGGCTGCATAGAATTCAATTGTTTATGATACGTTGCTTGGCAACATACACATGTTACTATAATACGCACCACAGATCATAGTGCGCGGCAGAGCACATAAATTCGACCGAAAATGTTTGCAAAATTTCATGCTTCCATATTGCAATCTCGCAGAGTTACAGAATTTCAAAATCTGCAATACTTGCATATGAAGTTATTTCAAGAAAACTCAAATGTAGTTATCCGATTATCCTTTGTATGAAAATATCTCTTGGTATATTCGGAAGTGAATTGCCGGAGAACTATCAAACGCATATCTACTTTTTTGATAATATTGATAATCTATATGAATGTTGCGATAGCAAATTTTGTAATAGCACTATAACTTGAAAACAAAATAAAATCGGATAGCAATAGTTGGGGTTCTTTGAATTATTTTGACATGTACAAAACAATCCGAGGGTTCGGTGCCCTCCTCCCGGCTCACCCTGTATAACACAAAAATAAGCAATCATTATAATCGTAAATAATAATAAAATATAGAATCATTTTTAAATATACGTATTGCAATTTATAGTGATCTGTATTTCATTTTTGATTAAGTTTGAAGAGCTTAGGCTCGGCTCGCTATTCCATTTGAATGTTCGATATATGCGCTAAAGGCGCATAATGCGCCAAATGGGACCAAACACCTTCGCGTGGGTAGGGAGGATCGTTTTTAGTGGTATCTGGTCTAGGGGTTGGGGATTAGCATGAATAACCTCGCCGTAAGACTGAGTCCCATGCATTTCCCACCTCGTAAAATAACAAAACAAATATAAATATAGAAGACTACGTTACAGTTTGTTTACGGCTGGTCAATCTTCACGCCCGTGCCAGACTTAAAAGCTGGAATACGGGATTTCTAGCATCCCGCATGATGTCAATACGGGATGGAGTTTTGTAGACTCAAATACGGGACATCCCGTACAATACGGGACGTCGCGCCAGGAATGACTGGCCGGGTCATAAAAATGTTTCAGGCAATATTGACCCTTATGAACATTGAAGGCTTCGGGATTACGCCAAGGCTATATTCAAAGACAGGTATAATCCATTTAGCATACCATTCCAATTCCATTCCATTCCAACTAACACTAACAAGGAGACGGCATGAGATGTACGCTTAAAACCGCCGGGTCCCTTTTCCTCCACTGACCTGGGAATTATACAACCTCACACCATAAATCCGACCCCTTGCCGCAATTAAGAATTTATAATGTTAGAAATTTTTCTTTTGAATTGTCGCTGAGCATCTTCCTTAAATATTCTGTTAACTCAGGGGAACCCGAGCGCGCTCGTAAAAACGCAGGTATACGCCCCTTTTCTCGAGTTTGACGTGGCTCTCATCGGAGTGAAATGATAATAATGCCTGCCTTCGCGCCCCCCTGACTGCCGCTATAGAAATTCTGCTTGATAGCACTGGAAATATCGCAATATATCTCAAATGCTCTTTTTCTTCGAAACTTTTACGAGAACTACTCGCTGTGACCATCGACGGAAAACGGTTTTTAACAATTAAGTCAACATTCGGTTTAAACCGGAAAGTACCTCAAATTTTAAAATTGTAACTAGCCATGTGGAACAATAGTTTATGTACATTAGACTAAATAAATCTTATTAACAAAAATAAACATATTCAAAATTAAACTAACCATTTATTTATAACCATTTCATATATATATATATATAATAATTTATTAGGTTCAATGATTTATTTATCAAATCCTCGCAATTTTTCTTTCAAAATTTCTAACTGCTTGGCATTGCCATTTTCTTCAGCGCTTTGGCGTATCCGCTCATGATTTTTCCTTGCCATTTCGGAGTTATACAACATTTCTTCCCTTCGTAAAGTCAGTGAATATCTGTATAGAGAAGAATGGAATTTATTCCCTTTAAGTACACTGGGTAGAAAATAATTACAGATAAATAAAATTAATACCTTATTGCCATAACTTGAATGCAAACTCCTGCTACCATAAATATCAAGCAGGCTAACAAAACTACACCATTTGGAAGTCTGGGAATTCCCTGAATTCCATAGTACGGTTGAGACTCATAGTACTTATCCTTACTTCTGTCTCGGTTGTAATAAAATGATGAATCGCGCATGGGACTGTGAAACAATGAATATCAAAACAAAATGGGAACGCTAATATGTATTAGTGACTTTACTTGCGACTGGTATATCCGCTATTATAAAATGTTTGTCCATAGTACATATCTTGTTTTGTTTTCGATCTGGGAAATGTGGCGCGATCATACTCTCGCCGTGTCTCCTGTTTGCTCAACACATTATAGGCTTCCGCGACTTCCAAAAAATGTTGGGAATCTATGTTGTTGTTTTTATCCGGATGATACTGAAATTGTTTATTTCTCAAATTTCATTATCAATTTCTGTATTTTACGAGTGTCGCCATGCGGCCCATTAGCTCAGTTGGTTAGAGCGTCGTGCTAATAACGCGAAGGTCGCGGGTTCGATCCCCTCATGGGCCAATTTTTTTTTGTTTTTTTTTTAGTAATTTGCATTAGTATAATACCTGTTTTGATAAATCAATGTAAGCTCGTTTGATTTCTCTATTAGAACAATTTCTATTCAATTTCAAAATTTCATAGTAGTTCCTGATCTTTTTTCCATGAATTGTTCTGCAACTAACGTGAATATTGTCTAGAGGAAGCATGTTTCTGTTACGACAATAACTTACTTGCATAGCCAGTATTGAAATGGATGTCTTTGAATTACCTTTTTGAAAAAATGTGTACAAATCATCTATAAACAGAGAAATTCTTATGAGTTGCAATCGGTTTCATGGATTACCAAGAATTTGGGGTTAGGATTTTACCTCGACACCATTAGGCAATCCAATGAAATTTAGAAAGTAGAGGTCATTTCTTCACAAGTAAAGATTTCGAGGTAAACAGAACACAAAGATAATTTTGATGAGTGAATGAATAAATCTGTCAGGGTATCATATTTATTAATTTCGACAATTACGTGTAAACAATGAACATATGTTTAGGTTCAAGCGGTTCAAGCATATAAAGTTGCAAACGTTATCAAATTTAAACACAACATTTTACATGGTTTTAGTCGTTATCATTATCCAATGAAGATACATATTAACAATTAACAGTGAAATTACTAAGACGGCCTCTGAAAATGTAGGTTCATTATATGCATTATATGTAACTCCTCATTCAGAAGTTCAGCACGTAGGTTCTTTATCAAGTTTTACACCAGGTTTGGAAGAGCTCTGAAAACCACATCCCATAACATGTTACGATGCCAGAAGCATCAGTATAATAATAATAATAATGACACAACCAAACCTTAATTCTGCAGTTCTAGAAAATTTGCAATTTGAGTGACATCCGGCTAAACCCGGAAATAGACAACCTTACCTGCATAAAATCCGGAAAAAAGGCACTTGTTAATTTTTCAGAATATTCCCAAACATTCGCTTACAAATAAAATTTCGTCGACAAATATACAGTAGACTCCCGGTAATTCGTAACTCAGGGGACTGAGGGTTTCTTACGAATAATAGTAGTTTACGAATTATCGACGTTTAGAATTGGACAACAAAAAAAGCGACTTTTAGAAAGGTTATTTTGTAAATGCGTTCACTTTTGCAGTAGATACACTAGGTATATGCATTTGTACATGTAATAATAATCAGTAATTTTTGATTGAATCTATTGTTCACACCCACTAGTAATTATATTCTCAATAGAAATTAAATCCCAAACACTAAAATCGTTAACAACTGTTCTCTCTAAAATATCACGTAATTCTTTGATATGAAATCGGGCTTAGCTTGTTCTGCATGGAAATAAAAGAAATAATCGTCGTGCCGAACGCTCATCACAAATAAACAGACATTAGTTTCTTCATGTCAAGTTACGAATAATAGCGAGTTCTTCACGACCTACCTACGATTTCTAGAGGGTGAAGCCGATCATACACGCTCATCAGAGCTTTGAATTTTGTACGATTTGTAGAGGGATGCTAAAATACATTGATTTTTTTATGATTTGTAGAGGTTATTTCAAGGGACCGAGGATTTAGTACAAATAACAGATGTACGAATTGCCGAGGTCCGAATTAGCGAGAGTCTACTGTAATACCAATAAGGATTCAATAATATCGCAGTTTAGAATTTGAAAATATTTATTGGTTGCGACGGCTGAGTTGTATTCGAAATAATTTTATTATGACGACTAAACTATTTCGCATTTCCTTAATATCAATGATTTATAACTGGGGAACAGAACTCAAATGCCAATTACTATACAAACTCTAAATAAAGAAAATTCATGTGAATATTGAAATTATAAGAACAATGCAGATTTTGCATTGTTTCGTAATTTAAGAGAAGATCTTGCAGGATTTTAACACAAGACTGAAAATGAAGGTAATAATTAAGTTCAGAACACGCACCAACGCATCCCACGCCCTCAAATACCCTCAAAACGCTGTTCTTCACATAATAATCAATTAGTAATTATCAACTGTGGCGATTACATTAAAACAAATTCCACAATGTTGCAATTTAAAACCTAGCTAGTCATATAGTAGTTATGTTAGTTTTAAATTGACTTTTTGTTGCTTTGCATGAAGGAACCACCTATTCATCGATGGGTCTAATGAAATCTACATGCAACAATCACCGAAATAATCTTTGTGCGTGAATAATCAGTTCATGCGTTAAATCGTCTTCCGAACCAAGAGGAAAAATACGAGTTTGTTATAACGTAACATAGGATAGAACTTGTTTAGCATCATTTTCTTGCATTTCCTTGCGTTGCGAGTGAGTGTGAAGATGAAAGTAGGTCGTCGCGCTTATTGTTGGTTGCTGTTCTGTCGATTGTTTAATCTAGGTCCGTTGTTACGATTCCGGTTAGGCCGCTGGTAGCCGTTGTTGTTGGCGAAGAACGTTTGATGGGGTTGATGATGAGTTGTGATGTTGGAGCGCTGCTGATGGTGCCGGTTATTGCTACCGCGATGCCGCACAACTTCGTCCTGCTGGTGATCGGGATGGTGGTCTCCATATCCGTTCTTTTTCGTCATTGGTTGAGGCTGAGCTTGGAGTTGCGAGGGTGAGTGCTGCATAGATTGGGGTTGTGGCTGAGGTGGCATTTGTTGAGGAGGAGGTTGCTGATTATATGGTTGGTGGAATTGAGGCGGCATAGGAATGGGTGGGGGCGGCGCACCGACGTAGGTTTGGTTTGTGAATGTTTGCGAAGGAATTTGTTCTGGTGGTGTATCTATCTCAGAGTCCTAGAGAAAAAAAAACACATTGCCCATTATGTATTATTATTATTCGTATAATATTTAGACCTGTAAAAAGAAGAAACTGCCAGTCCCAATAACTTCCGATATAGGCCGTTGTTGTGGCGGAGGTGGTGGCTGCTGGTAATACATTTGTTGCTCCGGTACTGGTTGAGGTTGAACCACGGGTTGCATAGGTGGAACAGGTTCCATCTGCATTGGTGGTTGCTGAGGCATAGGAGGTTGTTCTACAATAGGCATTGGTGCAAGAATAGTCTGCTCCATTACAGGCACCACCTGGGTTTGTTCCATAACAGGTTCAGGAACAATTTCCACCGCTAATTCGACGTCCACTGCCAATTCAGCATCTACTGCTGTTTCGTCGTACTCTTCGATGGCCTGATCCAAGTAACCGCTTTCATGCACTTTTCCAATGACTTCCTTTACATTCGCGTAGGTAGAACCTGCGAATTCTTTGCTTTTGCCGTCGATTGCGGCAAGGAGATGTTCAGCAGCTGCTTGGACCTGTGGCATAAATGCTGTTGGATCACCTGCTTCGTGTTTTGGTGTTACGACGCTGTAATAATCGTCCATTAACCTAAAAAGATAAATTTTAAAAACTTACTCATATTTTGTACTATATAGCAATTATTCGTTATTGAACTGAGATTAAGCGAAATTAAAATTTATAATCGTAATACGCACTTGATATCAGTCTGAGTTAATTGAGCTGCACCATTTCGACCATTCAGGAAATCCTCTCGAATTGCTTCTTGGCCCAAATTTGAAAGCGCATCTTGGATTAATAATACTTCACGTACCTGGAAGCAAATTTAATAATATTTAAAAGTAAAACAAACATTCCCGAATTAACCCGAATAACACAAATGTCAAAATGTACGGACAAATGTTAAAATCGTGAAGTATGTCAAAGAATAGTCTACAAAAATTACAATCTATATATTTAATGATGCGTGCAATATGAATAACTATATTGAAATCTAACCGCGCCTAACAAGTTCACTGAAAACTATGTCATGCTCATTAAAGCAATAACACTGTTTCAATTAAAGATAACAGAAGTAAGCAGCGGAATATAAACATAATCAGAATGTAATGTAGTATTAAAATACTCGAGTAATAAATTACTAAAAATTGATATTGAAAAAATATTACCTTTGTCAGCTCAGCTTGACTTCTCGCAATCGCTTCCTTCCTCGCCTTCTTCTTGTCCTCCTTTTCAGTGGCTACCACAATGCCTAGGAACTGTTTATACAAATCGCGAGCGAATTCCAATGTCATCACCACTTCGTCATACTTGGCGATAGCAGTTTTCTGATCAGGATTTAAGTCTTTGCCAGATTTCTGAAGGTCTTTATATGATTCTAGTTTTGACTGCAATTATTATAATTAATACATTGTAATTTATCTTTTACAGACTTAAGTAAAAGCAGATAATTGGAGGATGACTAAACAATATTAACCTTTCTTTGTATAATAAAACTATTTTCAAACTTAAACCACACTATAACAAGTTCTGCCAATAAACTCATAAACACGTGTGTTAAACTCGTGCAAAAAAAACTTGAAGAAAAAATTGCGAAATATCATGGCGGAATCAACTGAATACAAACACACAGTTCAGACAGCGTGTGTCATCATGGAGGATAGATACTGCGCCTCAAGGCTGAAACCACGTTACCTTTCGCTTCTCTAGGTTGCGAATCTTGTGCTCCACCACAGTGATCGCCTGTCTTAGCGGCGTCACATTAGCGTTGTCGACGAGCCCGTTGTCTCCCGCAGCAGCCGTCGCAACGCCGGCTGCCTTTTCGATCTTCACGCTGGCCGCCGACGGCATTGTCCTCACACTGATTTCTAGCTGGTTTGTCTATGCGAACAATGTCGCTTTAATGTCTTGGGCAACTGGCGCACTACTTTAAACACGCACTGGATAAAGCAGCGGCTGGGTGGTGTTACTGGTATTACTAGAGTTACTACAAAATGCTGGCTGGTAACTGGGCGGCCGGATGCGCGCACAAGAAATACTCATGTAGCGAGAACGCGAAAACGCCGACAATGATCGCTGTCAAATGTTTGGATGTCGGTGCGACAGGCTGGAAGGGCAGAAAATGGAACGGAAACAGTTGCCTCCTTGCTGTCCCCACTATTTAATTGCTACGCCTACAAATTAGCTGACTACAGCTATTTGTTATAAACTAACGAGTTGCCTGCAATTATTCTATCAATTTCAAGGTGTTATCTGTGATTGTCGCAATTTAAATTTTACTGCCACTTTTGCTGCATGGTGGCGCAACAATCGCTTCGGAAGCTACGAAAATAAACGATTGATGTGAACGGATAGGAGGGATGAGAATTTGACATCGCCGTCAAAGCGAAACAGTTGAAAATCGCTGAAAAGATAAAATATCATTTTTTCATGGTAACCTCTGATTTGCTATTAATATTTTTGAAACAAAACATTCATTTCGTCTGTACACGAAATACTTAAGGGTCGGCGTTCAAGGTATTTGTTTTTTCCTAACACTATCACAATAAAACACATTGATTACAATTTCCATCAAGTTTAATTGTAAGAATAGTAGTTTATAATATTGAAATACTAGTTAATTTGGCTTAAATTTTTCTTCGGTATTGCTGTCAAAATTATTATCTTGAAAATGGCGTCTGCTGCCCGCGCAGCTCGTTACGCCCGCTAGTACAAAATATGGTCGCTGCAGTCGCTGTTGTCTAAAAAGAAGCAACAACCATTATCGACTAAGCGTCGTCTATTCTCCACAATAATATTTTAATGATTAATAAATATCCCAACGCTCCAAACATATCAACCATACATAATATCACTGATACCACTAACAATGGTTTTGCCTGTAGGTGCTAGTGGTGTATTAGCCACACACGGAGAAAATCAGTAATTCAGGTTCTTCTCCAAATATCTTCACCAATCCTCAACAGTACGTCACCATCGTCACCATGGCTGAACCACTTATGTTAAGTAACGATATGCTACTTCCAATGGAAGAAATACCAGCTTCTTGCTTCGAGGAGTCCACCAGACATAATTTTTGTGCTGATCTAATGGGTACACAAAATGCTCCAAATCCTGTGCCTGAAGGTCATACACAAAATGGTGAAAGCATAGATTCAAATGCCTGCCTTCTTGGTGGAGAAAGTGAAGGAAGTCAGCTGCATCAATCAGTACAACAGCAAAATCTTGTGGAACAGATGGAAATGGAACCCCAAGGAGGTGAGGAATCGCAGGATGTTGCAAATAAGGAAGAAGTGGGTGTTCAACTTGCTGAAAGTGCTACAACACCAGCTGAAGAAGGATATGTCTACAAGTGTGTATATTGTGAGATGGTCTTGACCTTTAAAGATAGACCTAAGATCTTAGAGTGCTTGCATAATGCATGTGGGAGTTGTTTTGATCAAAAAATGATGGAGATTCAGGATCCACAACAGGATATTAAAGGTAACAATCTATTTTATATCATTTATCATGTTTTTGCCGCACTTTCTCATTCATTTTGAAGTAAAAGTATTCATTCCAAAAGACATTTCAGAGATTTACTGTAGAATATGTGGCTGCTATATGGATCCCAAGAATATTATTGATAACCAGTTCCTCACTGACTCGTCTGATGACAGCAACAAGTTCGACGACGTAAAATGTAGCAATTGCAGTGACGAAGCCTTAGCATCGTCGTGGTGTGTGGATTGCTCGGAGTTTATTTGTGATAACTGTGTGCAAGCACACCAGAGACTTAAAATCACTAAAGACCACACTATTAAACACAAGGATGAAGGGATTCATGAGCAGACCGGGGCTAACAATGGGGAAACACCTATGTTCTGTTCTTTGCATCCACACGAGAGACTTTCATTGTTTTGTGAACACTGCGATAAGCTGACATGCCGAGATTGTCAATTGACTGAGCATCGTGATCATAAGTATAAGTTTACGCATGAAATTGCAGCGGATTGCAGGAAGGTTTTGAATTCTATGTTGACAGATATTAGGTGAGTATCAAAAATTGCTTTTATTTAATGTTTTGAGTTAAGTAGCAATAATGTTTGTATCATTTTAATACTTTTAAATTTCAGCTATAAGCGAATATTGCTTTCAAGTGCAATGAAAGTAATTGATGATAGACAGGGACTGATCAATGAGAAGAAGCAGTCGTTGGTTCAGCAAATTACTCAATTAGTTGTTAGGTAAGTCATTAATTACTTCCCCAAAGTATATGCACATTGTTTATCACTAAAACCAATTATTTATTTATTTGCAATTTGTATATGAATGAATAGGTTAACAAATACGATTAATCAGCGTGGGAAACAGCTCGTATCGCGTCTCAATGAGATAAGTGAGTCGAAGCATAAGACTCTAGATGAAAAGAAAGTGGCGCTCGACCACTTGTCTCAGATGACTGATCACTGCATCTTCTTCACGCGTAATGTCCTAGACTATGGAAGTGATAATGCGCTGTTATACTCGAAACGCCATCTGGCGAGTCATTTACAACGGATCAAATCAAGGAGGGCTGACATTCCAAACCCGGAAATTCCTGTAAGGATTGATCTTGCTTTGGAGAAAGTTTCGGATCTTATTAAAGGTAATAACAATTTACTGCTTTGAACTGAAAATTAAATATAGTCGAATCATCTTATAATAAAATTAATATACAGGGAGAGACAGAACTAGACGAACTCCTAGAGGTTAATGAGGGATGTTCTCTGAGTATTTTCATATAAAGAATGTAGGTTCTGCGGCTGGTCCTTTCGTATTTATTCCACTTTGATGTGTGCAATTCAATATAACATCTAATAACAATAACTATACAACGAGACATTTGAGACCACTGGTTCCATACTACTCGGGGGACAGCCTTCTTTAACCTAGGATGTTTTGGGAACATCTCTGATCTACATATGAAAGTATATCGGCAGAGTTCAGCCTGTATAAGAAAGGCTCGATTTATTTGGATCTGTCCTTAAATGATGTAATGCTCTTGTGGTCGGGAAGAACAGAGAGGTGGGGTCGTGAAAAAGTGTTTTAACACCTTATCGGTGACAACTTGTTATATAATGAGAGAGTGTTCGGGGTGGAGGGTAAATATAGGAAGAAAAGATTGCAATTTGAAATCCAAAAAAATGGACAGCTCTTTAATGATCGATTCATAATCTAAATTCCACGATGGTTCGTCTGTGTGAATGATAACACTGTGGATGTTTTACCAAAAATAAAAATGTCGTCGGTTGGTTTTATCCAACAATCCTGAAAGTACCTTTGCATTTATTAAAAATATATATACATAATTAAATTAGTGGAACAAACGATATGTAAAAAAATAAGTAGGAAAACATTTCAAAACATTTCAACTATTCTTTAACATTTGCCATGCATCACAACGTGAGATCAAATTTTATGTCTCTCTATCGGGGTCTTCACACACCGGCGGCCTACGTTAACGACCGGATAATACAAAAATTCATCCCACGATATTTTGGTGGATGAAGTGTTAAAAAATAGTTGACTGCTAAAAGTCTATAACTATTTTCCTGTAATTATAAGCACATGCCTACAAATAAATATGTAAAGTTACTTCCATGATTTCCTAATACTTGGATAAAATCAGAAATGTTTTTCTCAATTTTTTGAAATTGTGCATTTTCTCTAATTTTTCCGATAAAAATTGTTAACGTTTTCGAAATAACCCGCTTCAAGGTATATCGACAATAGGGAGTATTCCAATAGTGTCAGCGATTTTTATTGACCTGGATGATATATGTACGCATAATAAATAAATATCGCCGATAAGCTAATTGTAAAATTGAAGTATCAGCAATCTACCATATAAAGCACGTAATTTCCAAAAGTTTCACAATTTTTTTTCCGAGAAAATGGAAAATTGCACGTCTTCAAAAAATAAAGAACTTTTTTTGTTCTAAAAACCGACGGGTTTTTTCGTCACCCAGTATGTAAGTCTGCGCTGATTGTTATTACAAAAATTTAAAACAAATTAATATTTCTGTTTTGGCATCCATAGGACTAGATAACGGTAATGGTTTATGAGTTTTATAATTATGTTTCCTTTATAGCTTATTAAATTGAAGATAAGAATTACTATGTGTTTAAATTTGTGTAGTTATTGGTGGGATTGGTCAAATTATCGTCGATGGCCGCGTATATCCTTCACAATCACAATCACCTGCAATTGCAACGCCACAAAGCTCACCATCTCCAAACACTGGACTTCCATCTGCTCAGGGCGTGCCTGGTCAGCACATGCAACATCCCCAACAACAACAACAGCAACAACAACCACCACAAAATCAACAGCCCCATGGACAAGCACCTCCGCCACAGCCTCCTATGTATATGCAGCAGCAACAGCAGCAGCAACAACAACAACAACGTATGATGTCGCCTTATTCTATGCAACAATATCCTAGCGGTTCTAACCAGCCGCCCATGATGCAACAGCACAATAATATGGGACCGATGAAGCTACAGAATCCGATTAAGAACCTCTCGCAAACTGTGCAGAATTTGAATGTGTTGAAGATGCAACAGCAGCAACAATCACAAGCAGGTCCAGGTATGAACTTATTAATAATGAACTATATTTTTCTTTCTATGCTTTTGGTATAAAAACTGTAAACAAATTTATGGATTTAACCTTATTCTTTAATAGGCGGAATGCAACCTGGTAGTGCAATGAATGCACTAAGTCGTATGTCTCAGCATCAACACATGCATCGCGTCCCACACATGCCCCAACAACAAGTACCTCAACTCCGTCAGCCTACGATGGGTCAGCCTATCCACCCCCGCATGCAAGCATCGCCAATGAACCAGCAGGTAAGTCTTTCACTGAACACCCTGCCGTTTTCTGACTGGTTTCTCTCCTTGGTTTTTGCTAGAACATATCATCGGGTAGTCTTAAGCGCAAGCACATGTTTGTCATTGACCAAGAACTGAGCATTCGTCGGAGACCAGAGAATTGATCGCAATGCAATATAATTACATAATTTAAGAATAATTTATATTAAGTTATAGTTCAATAAATTACTTGTTACTTTCGAAATTTTTAGGAAAACGGTGGAAGTAAGGAATAAAATCTAATTCATTATTACTTACAGTTAGTTATAAATAAAGGCTTCGACGGTTGCTTCTTAATAAGTTTTCTTTCAATAGTAGGAAATAAAATATTCCAACAGTAAATTGAAATCTAGTTATACTACTTAATTCTACTTGCATTAAAGAAAGCAATACTTATCTACAAAAAAATCTAAAAAAGCAATCAGCTTACAGGAGTGTACCTCCTTCACTAAGCAAATTCGCAATTTCTCTTTGCCTGACCAAGGTTGCCACATTTCTGTAAATAAAGAGGGGAATATTCTTATTTCGTAAGAAAATTGGACAGGCTAATTAGGGCAAAGATTACTACACAGCAGTTTAGTTTATTTTTAAAGGCAAACAAAAAGCAAGCAGAACTTATTTATTTTTCATTATAATCTTGCTTATATATAAAATATTAGGAAAATGCTTCGTGCAGTGTGGGCGGATGAACGGCTACAGATAGAGCAATAGTGTAAATGGCAAATATATTCAGGATGTTACCGGGATGGTTTAGCAGAAAGAATTAGACTGCTAAGTGCTGCCGTTTCCAAGAAATTACAAAAAACTGCAATATAGCCATGTATGAGTACGTCTATGTGATCTTTACCCATTTGTTTTCTGCGGGAATTGCTGGTAATCATATGAGCGGAGTACGACAACATAAGACGGCGTTGACAAGCGATCTCTATTGTTTCGAAGAAATATAAAGTTTGTAAAGTGAGATAATTATTTTTGTGTCTATACAAACCTGTGTGCGTAGGAAAACAAGTGCCGAAAAGGGCAAGTAGTTCAATAAGTGCAAGACGAACGAACGTACAAAAATACGCAGGCAAGGCAGGATTCAAAACACTATCAACAATTTGCAGAATTTCCTATTTAGACATATTTTACTGAAGATAGCTCTCCCGCGGGACAGAAGGAAACAAATAGAACGAGAAGAAGGGGAAGCGATATATGTATAAAGATGAAGAGTGCAATAACGAACCTTGGTGGGACTTGCTAGTTAATTACAATTATTCTGATCTCACGAAGTTCCGGAGGGAGTCGATTAAAAACCCCGGGAAAATTGAAAAATGGTGGTCTGGTAGTAAGGGAATTTTATAATACTCCTAAAATTTGGCAAAATGGTTATAGGCAGGGCTCCGATACACATGGTTATATAAAAGTTCGGGAACGGTGATATATCTCGAAACAGGTCAGATATAGCGAAAAATATATCAATAGCAAGATTGTAAGATTTAATTTAATGTAAGGAGATAAGTGTCACCAATTTATGATTGTACTTTTAGCCATTATTCGCTACATTTTATTAAGTTTTTTTGCTAACATTGAACTTTTTTGAGATATTTGATGGAAGTTTTAAGCAAACTTTTATCCAGGGGCGCGTCAGGTTGTATTTTCATCCGGGGTAAAAATCTTTCTTCCGGAGTAAAAATTTATTTGGCCGCCCCGTGTAGATAAAATGTTGAGCAAATTTATGCCTTTTGAGGCGTTCGGCACCTCTGGATTTGGCTGCCCCGGGGCGGTGCTAATATGTAATATATTTTTAGGTACTGTACTATTTTTCACCTTTACCGGACTTTTGGATAACTTTGTATATGCATTTAAAAATTAATCGGTTGGATTGAAATCGATCTTAATACATCTTAAAAAATCACAATCACCTACCGAACATAGTAAAATAACATCAACCTATTCTATTTTCTTTTAAACTGGTGAATTTCACCAAACCGTTTTTAAATTGTACGACCAAACACTTTCACCAAACTGATGAAACTCTCCTAGAGTAAGTGTTTGAAATAGAGTTTCGGCAACAAATCAGGGTTTTGGCTTGATTTCAGTTTCGGCCGAAATTAAATGCAAGTTTCGGCGAGTAAGCCGAAACTATAAAAATTATAATTTGCAATCGTTTTCAATTACTTTTATAATTTGGAACCTTATATTATTTTGTAATGTAATTACAAATACGATCGTTAAGAACTGAATAGAATATTTATTAGTATTTTGTTTTGAAACGCTTTAAAAAACTAAAATTATCTTAATAACTTGAACTATTTAATACAATTATAATTCTTCCAATTCTCATATATAGTTAAATTTCACAATTCTCATAAAATTATATAGCTTTTATAGACATGACAAAAGTTTCGGTTTCGGCCGAAACTGGGAGAGAGACGAATATTCGGTTTCGGTCGGACTCTAGTTTGAAAAGCCATATGCACGAAAACTTTAAGGTATTTTCTTTCATTGGTATATTATCTTGTAAATTCAAAAGAAATACCAGCAAAACTGGAAATATATTTGAATGAATTTGAATTCATTCACATATAGTACATATGTATAGCTTTTGTTGTCATGGATAGAGATTTATTACAACAGGCTGGAGTTGTTTACATTTGCATTACAAGTAAATAGCAAATAAACGCGTATGTTGGATAATTTATAATGCTCACGCTGCGGTATTGATATTAGCAAAATAGTGTACCAATGAAAGACACATTCTAAAATGTGCTTCTATTACAAATTTATTTAATAGGCAACGTACAAAAACAGATAGTATTGTTTTATATATTATGTAGAAAATACAATTTTTACTTCTACTTTAGTTAATGTGCCTTTAATTAGGCTAAGGGCGCTTTAATTAATTAGACAGTGGGTGACTCAAAATGCCGCTCGATT
>JAODVP010110955.1:0-24790 GCA_025400035.1 Tetradonia laticeps
TTGCGGTGGATCTTGTTTGACCAATGTAGTTTCAGGTCCCCTGATGTTCTCCCAAAGCTGACGTCAAGCTGAATTTGTTTTTGTTTATAAGGGCGTACCTGACTGCAGCTGACAGCTAGTGATTTTTTTTACATAGGCGTATGTGAAGCACACACGCCCTTTTAAACAAAACCAGAAACTTTTGAATGATTTTACTATACCAAGAATTTATTTTACAGACGCCGTTAATAAAATTTATTAATTTTTGGCGATAAATTTTTGAATTTAAAACATAGAGAGTTAATTTATGCATCGAAATGAAGATAGAGATTTAGATTGACATGACTGTGGACATGACCCAAAGTCATCAATTTCTAATATATCTTGCTCAAAAATACTTAGCTAATATCCGAAATCAAAATGATCCATTTTATAAAAATAAAACAATGACAAAAATTGTTAAATAACTTAATAAGGACATAAAATAATGTGTAGACTAAAAATTCGAACAACTTTTTAAACAGATAAAATAGCAGCATTTATGAATGCCAAAATATTTAAACAATATAATTATTTAAAACGCAGTTATTTAAATTAAATATGGAAATTTTATTGTGTTGCATTTATAACCGGAGAAAATCAAAATGGTTTTAGAAATCCACCTCATTCTTTGCCCATTCACGTATCTGCGCAATAGATGAACCAGTTTTTAAGAATCCATCACTTAAATTCTGGCCTTGCAACGGCATATCTTCCATTTGTTCACGGATACTATTTCTAATCAAATTTAACTGAATCGAATTTCTACCACTTTCCACCATACTTCTTTTCACATGATCAATAACATTTTCTGTTTGGAATTTTCTTAGTTTCGTAATCACTGCGTGGATTTCCTGCGAATGCCGCATACTTTCTCTAAATGTGCTCATTCTTTCACTCATACGAGTTATGGACTTTCTAACAAGAAGGTGGGACATGCCTGAAGTGAGTCCTTCACTTCTTCCTAAAGCTTTTGTGAGCTCTTCCAATTCGGTATAATCAAGAAGTGAACTTCCACGCTCTCCTAAAGCTGTAAATAGATCTGGGAGGTATGTGAAACTTTGTTTTTTTGAAAATAACAAATTCTCTAAAGATTCACTGGTTAATTGAAGAGCACTAATCGGAGTTGCATCAAAAGTCTGATCATCATAATGAATACAAGCTGATCTTTCGTGCATGTAATCAGGCGGTTCAGCCGACCCTGCCGTCGTTTCTCCAGACAAAATTCGTGTGAAGCAATGTAGTTTATTCACTGGTAACTGCAATGTTAATTCGGTTGAATTTAAAAGGTCAAGTAGAATAGATCGATTGGAGATGTGACCACCAGCCAAATTTTCTTCTTGTAATGCTATATGCACTCTGGGGTCACAAGCAAGAACAGGTTTATCATGAAGAAACCTTAATTGTGGTTTTAATAGAGCGGGATAAGATGGTTCAATATCCATTAAGTTGTATTCAGTCTAAAAGTAATTCGTAGTTTTAATTTATAAACGTTATTTTTACTTATTCTTAATTTAACTTTACTTTAGTTGCTTCGATCCAAGTATTAATCTTTTTTCTACATTTTTCTTCTTCATCTATACAAGTTATGACAAAATCCCAGTATTTATTAACATTTCGTATTATTTTTATAGTATCTTTGTCCAGGTAGCTAAAGATTTTCATTATAATCCATACTGGAAGCAATTGAATCTAAAATTAAAAACAACTGTTATGCAACGTTGCCACTATTAGATTACAAATAAATGGGCTTACACGATCAACTTCAGGTATAACTTTATCTTCTTTATTTTTTTTACCACCTTTCTTCTTGCTATCTGCATTCTTGTCCTTTTTACCTTTCTTACCGGCACCTTCAGGCTTTCCTTTAGTTTTCTTATCACCTTTCTTATTCATTTTCTCCGCGGTTGCATTTGTTTCGCCTTCTTTCTCTTTTGCCCGTTCGGGATTTATAGACTGTTCAACTTTTTTTCGGTACTTATTTAATGTATCGTACCATTCTTTTCTTTTCTTGTAAATTACCTGAACATCCGGATCTTTTGGATCAAATAATTCTGTCTCATCCACATCTTCTAAATTATTAACCGTGAAATTCATAACAGACGCAGAAGTAACTTTGGCAACCGATGGAGCGCTTGCCATAACACTTTTAGCACCAAGTATGTCATACTTGTAATAATGTTGCATTTTTTTAATAATTTGTCTGAGTACGTGATTTCCACATATTGACAAAAGTGCTAAATCAAGTTAAGAGTTATTAACAAGTCTGTATAAGAAATAATACATTATCCTACAACAAAATATTCCTATTTTCAAGTCGTCGTTCTCCAAACATTTGTACCATCTAAGTGTGTCAATGAAGAACTTATCAATACTTGTTGTGTCCATAGTTCGATCATTATCTGGTACAATTACTTCATTACAGTACTCGGAAGTGTCTCTGAAAATTATCAATATAGAACAATAACTTAATAACAACAATAAGTAAATTGTATTCACTTACAGAGTGCACAAATATTTCCATCGTTTTTCCATACAATACCTGATTAATAGTCGTAAAAGTGTGGACATATACTTCTGGTTTTTGATTTCAATGAATAAATTGTATAAAAATTTTACTTTATGTGGTGCAGACGCTTGTAAAAGGACTTGTTGAGTTGTGGCGTAGGCATAAAAATTGTATTTGGTTTTTACATCATTTACAGCAGCTGAAATTAAAATGTTTGAGGGGCAGCTTGATTTGTATATAATTACCACAAACTTTCGTCTAATTCGTTAGGAATTAAAGTGCCGGGAACATTTCTTAGCGTATTCATTTCTGAGAATTAAAAATTTGTAAATATGATGTAAAATACAGGAACCCTATTCTTGTAAATTGTGGTTTTATATTTGTTATTTTATGTTAAATTGATTTTTTTATTTGTTGTTATGGAAACATTGTTTAAACTTTGTTTATTGAGGTCTAGTGTTGCGCCGGCAACTAGCGCCTCTAGCGAGAATTCAAAGCATGTTTCAAGCTATTTACGTAGGCCTAGGCTGTGTACAATACATCTAATACATACTTACCTTACTAGTTGTATTTCATTACTTTGGACTTCACACCTATACTCAAAATATTATATATAAGGGTTAGTGGAGTTTTAATTTAATTAGACATTCAATAGTTGGAGTAAATAAAGTTGCCTATAGTCAAGCCTCATAATTAAAAGTTGTAGTTTAAAAGTGATGTTTAAACAAGGATAACGTAAAATAAAAGTCTAAATAAATCTAATATTATATTATTAATAAACACTAGAATTGGTTTAGAGTAGTTTGAAGTCACAGAATAGAGAAAAGCACGTAAGATTTTATACAAGTCGTAGGAATTGAGTGAAAGAAGATGAGCGACAGCACATTCAATCTCACTCTCAGTCTCACTGCCAATCATTCCTAAATAACTTGAACGCTTACAACAAAGTCCCGAAATTTTCTTTATTTTTATTGTCGCTTATCAATAACTGCACTATGCATGTTTATCTACCTAGGATACTAGTCACTAATATGAATCAACAACAATTATCTCTCGCCTAGCGGTCTGTTTGGTTTGTGTCTCTGTTTATCGATGTACTCATAAGAATCATAAGTAACACACTAATCAGCGCTGCGTGTGCGCTCCGCTACGCTTGCAGTAATGAATCGGTACGCTCATTTGAAGTATTCGTGACGTTAATAATCGTATAACATTAATGTTATCATTGTGCGTTCAGTTTAACAAGTAACATCGAAGAGGAACAGCAAGTTTATCGCTAGTGCATCGCAATCGTTCGCTCGCTCCGCAAATATCTGACTCAACAGTTTCGTATCCAAATAACAAATGACAAAAAGAAAATATGTTTGTCTATTATCAATTTATTTATTTCATCATTCATAATAATCAATACACAATGTTAATATTTATAATTAATAACAAGTTCTTTGTTTCTTTGGCAATTTATTCTTATGTACTTTACGTTATTTTACTTTAGTTTAGTTCTTATCATCTCCTTTAGATGTTCGTGGTGGTTCTTATTCATTAAATGATTAAATCGTTTTATTTTAGAGTGTATCATTTTAATAATTTAAGTTAGTTTCATGTTTTTGGCATTGAGTCAGATATTTGTTTTCTTTGCTTTTGCGTTGTAACTATGACATTTGAAACGACTGAAAGGCAACTAATTTACACCAATCACAAGTACGATGCAAGTTTAGGGGAACTTATTCGAATCGAAAGCTACTACCTACACGGAAAGTCTATGCATTCTCCACAAAAAGCAAATCTTTCATCTAAAAATATATACTTTCTATATAGGTACTCATTTCTTCCTTATATTTTTGTATTGCGTATTAAGGCTTGGCCATTACGTTGCCCTTCTGCTCGCTCTCGGTTGACATTCTGACATTTAACACCTAATTACACACAATTCAAAGTATCAGTGAATGTGAGAGAAAAGTCATAGTTTGCATCGTACTTGTCTTCTCAACTTTGTCCGAATTGCCTTTCAGTTGCATGCGAAAAGGAATGACTTCAGTGTCGTTTAATGAAACCGACATCTCGTCTGCAATCATTACTTGCATGTGTATCTTTATAGTTTATCGTTTATCTTATTCTCCGGAGATCTCTCTAAAACGAACACAGCTAGTAATACTTTGACCACTAGCGAAACACTCGTGCGCTGGCGGACGAAACTACACTTGAATCGTATAATTTCCTCAATTAAATTTACGTTTTGTTTCAATTTACAATAGATTATTTCCTTTGTATCGTATCTGTACGACTCTCATCATTATCTACCAGTTTTTGGTTGCTTTTTGATTTCTGTACTAAAACATACGCACACAAACATTTTTTTTTTTTATCTCAATTGTCTCAATTGTATCTATGAAACTCTAGTTGAACATGACAATATATGGACCTCACGCATTTTATTTAAATTTAATTGATTTCGAATGTGAATATAAATATAAAAGCGTTAATTGAATTGAATGACAATTGACAAATGAAATGACAACAATTTACATCAATTCACATTCGAATGTTGTCATTTCATTGGTATTTGTATGTTAACAGTGTTGTTACTGATACATTTTGTAAGATTTGAAAATATTTAAAATATTTAAATTTAAAAGTTAGTTTATTCAGCGAATAGCGGCGGCGCTGATGTCGCACTTCTTGCATTAGTATACCAAGTGTGTGGACTCTGAACTTTATATTTTATAATTGAAAATATAATAATTTATATAATGATATAATTGAAAGTATAATATGTATTTACATTGTACTACTTATAAAATAATGCTAACTAATGTAATCCTTCATATTTATGTATATTCCCTACTTCACCATTGCATTGTTTTTGATAATAAATAAGTAAAAACAATTGCTATTGCATCAGTTTACAGCAGCGCCACTAAGAGCTGTATAAAGTTTAACTAAAATTAATATATAATTTTAAAATTTTTATTCGTTCGTTCCTTAAACTTTAATTCCTAATAATTAATAAGAATAACATAGTTTATAAATTATAAATTCGCTGTGTGAATGTAGACAAAGCCTTTGCTGTCAATGTTGCTATTTCATTAGTATTTTCATATTACCAGTGTGGTTACAGATAAAATTTTAAAATATTCAGGGCCGATTTCATAATTTAGGCGCTAATTGTCCATTAACTAATAGTGGTATTACGACTATTACGGAAGATGTTTATTTTCGCATTAAAATATTTCTATTTCATAATTAATTTCATTTCTACATTAGTTTTGAACTTCGTTGCTAAATTTGGTATCGTTATTTCTTCCAAAGGTTTCCTTTAAAATTGATTTTTGAATTAATTAAGTATAAATAATTAGTATCACAACTAAAATTATTATGAAATCGGCTCTTAAATTTAAACTTTTTTATTGGTTTATTCAGCCAATAGCGGCGAAGCTGGTATTAGGTAGCTGCTTGAGCTGTCACTCGAGTACGTTTTGGAGGGTAAACAAACAACGAACTGCAACTGGACTAACGGACGATTATCCGAAGTAAGGGAACGACGTCAAAGACGTCAATTATCCAACTCTCAGATGTTTACAGCTACCTAATTAGGTAGCTGCATGAGTTGTCACTCGGGGACTGGCGTGGAGGAAAACACGCTTAAGTAGAACTCTAATTATCCAAAGTGCCCAAAATACAGGAACTCAATTATCCGTTCCCTCCAGAACATCAGTTGTTTACAGCTACCTAATATTACTTCACGCATTAGTATACCAAGTGGGTGGACTGTGAACTTTATATTTTATAACTGAAAAATTTCTATTGAAATTATAATATTTACATTGAACTACTTATAAAATAATGTCAACTAATATAATCATTAAATTTTATGTCTATTCTCTAAGTTAGTTTTACAATCTTTTAGTAATAAATAAGAAAAAGCAATCGGTAGTATCGCTTTTTAGAGCGCCGCCATTAGCAACTGAATAAACTAAATTATTTTATTTTAAAATTTTCTTTCGAAAGTTTTATTTCCTAATAATTAATGAGATTAAAAATTTCTTTTATAATTTATAAATTATAGTATTATTATATACTATGTGAAATTAGAAATAATAAGCAAATACAAATATGTTAGATGATTTTGTAACTAACAAATCATGGCTGTCGCTGCTGTCATTGCAGTTCTAGTGATATTGTAAGTTTAGTGAGAGCTGAGTGATAATTGTAAGCATTTTAAGTGATTGTGAAGTCATAGTGTGTGAAAACGTGCCCCACAAGTTCGCTTCGGATAGTTTTATTTATTTTTTTCTCATTTTCCTCAAATTTATAATATTAGAACTAAAAAGCGAACGAATATACACAGTATATCAGATTCGCCATCGTTTTGGATCATCCTTAACTCTCTGGTAATTGTTTCTTCGTCATTTTGAATAAGCCCTTAAATACATTTAATACATTTGTTACCCTGATTATAAATTATTATTTAATAGTAAATACAAAATCGTTTGGTTTGTTCACCGGGCGCGCACGGCGTGATGTTGGCTGGCAATGGGTGCGCGCGCATCGCATCAACTTAAGTGTGACGCCATAGTTCATGTGAATAGGTCATACGAATTAATGCTATGTTCATTTGTATTTTTATTTTCAATTATTTATATTTCAATAGTTGCATAGAGCGACATAATTATATACTCTCTTTCTCTCTCATGTTTATAGGTACGGCACTAGAACTAACTAACTGGTTTTCATCTTCATTATTATTTATAATAATAACATTACAACAATTCCTACAAAACGTTATTTGTTATCAATTTGCATTAATCTGTAGATTTATTCATATACCTGTCTCGTCGCCGGTTCAGCTTGACAAATTCACAGTCACTTAAAACTAAGAACTAGCGTTCTTCACATAATTAACAATCAATCAGAGAGCTACTAGCTGCGCGTATAAATCGGAATGCGTAACGGCTGGGGGCGGCGCGAGCCGAATTCGGGCACCCGTGTGTGGCAAATAGGCACTAAATTGTTCGCCGCGAAACGAAAGCCCAGTCGCGCCCGCAAAACGCCGCTTATATAAAAATATGATCAGTGATATTCTCCACGCAAGACGCACCTAGTACATTTGCATCCGTGTGTCGGCAGTGTGTTCAACATGGTAGACGCTCAGAGATATTGTCCCGAGAGAAACTCAATCGTGTGTATTGCTTTGTGGACTCCGTGGACTCGTCCCTCATCGCCCGCACCGTCCAGAACTGAAGGGTTGCATTGTGCGCTTGTGTTGATTCCATCGAAATGGGGGAATTTGGAACCGAGGCGGAAATGAAAGCTGAACCGTGCCGCTTCGTACTTCTTCCGGTGCGCCGAATTCGGCCAGCGCCGCGAGATGGCGCTACTGCACACACATTTACATTTTACGGATGATTTCTATGCTTTGGCTATGATATCTAGCTGTTAACGATCGTACAATGGAGCTGCAATACAATTTGGGCGTCGGTTGATATGAAACAAGTCAAACCTTTGCGCGCTATGCGTATAGAGGTCGCTCCCACGTGTTTTCGTGTGTGTTCGTGTCGGTGTTCGATGACGCTTACTTAATCGTTAAAATATCACTAAGCACTCGTGAAATTTTTACTTTAAAGTGTGATGGCAGTCGGGAAATATTCATATTTGTTGTTCAATTGTTTCATGCAACATGTTACATGTTGTGTGTTGTGTCGCTTCGTTCTCGTTTAATAGTACTTGATAATATTAGGTAGGTAGTTGCATATGAATCTAGTAAGAATATTATATACTTGTGTCTGTCTGTTACTTTGTTACAAGTTAACTTTCCCTATTTGCCACGCATAAACATTTATTCATTAATAACAGTTTGTACGAACGGTGTGTGCATCATTAAACGTGAAAATCAATCAGTCAAGAACGTAATATGACACTATACAGGGCTGGGCCTTGAGACTTCTCTATTTAAACGCGTTATTGTGAAGTTCCTGATGTATATAAAAATGTGCAGAGTATTTTAATCAATGAACTAGAATGGGAAATTTCATATGTTAAAACTTCAGATAAATTTATGCTATACTTAGTGGAATAGCGTATTTTTAATGAAAAAATCTCGCTTGCGCTTCGACTATAGCATAGAATTTTCTGAAAATTTCATGGAGATAATTTTCAGTTACATTCTTTTAATTTTAATCATCTCCACTTATTTAGAGATTCTAGGACTTTTATAATAATGAGTTTAAAAAGGGAAGGTTCAACGCCTAACCTTAATGTGCATCATTTAACGTGGAAATCAACCACTCAACAACGCAATATGTTACTATATAGGGTGGGGGCCTTGAGACTTCTCTATATAAACGCGTTGTTGATAAGTTCCTAAACTATATAAAAATTTGCAAATGGTTTATGTCGATAGCTAAGGAATGGAAATTTAATCTGTGAGAAATTCAAGACAAATTTATACCATAGTTAGTACAGTAGTGCGTTTATAAGATAAATATCTAGCAAGTGATTTAACTATAGTACAGATTTCTCTGAAATTTTCAAGGAGAGAATTTCCAATTCTATTCTTTCGATTACAATCATCTCCATTTATATATACTAGGATCTTTACAATAATGAGTTTAAAAAGGCAAGTTTCAACGCCTACACTTAATGTGCATCTTTAAACGCGGAAATCAATCTGGTAATAACGCAATATAACACTATATAGGGTGAGGCCTAAAAACATCTCTTTTTAAACGCGTTATTGTGAAGTTCTGGAACTACATATAAAATTGCGGATGGATTTAATCGATAGTGTATAATTGGAAATTACATATGTCAAAAATTCTGACAAATTTATACCATAGTTAGTGCAATAGCGCGTTTTTAAGGTAAAAATCTCGCTTGTATTTAACTATAGTATAGATTTGTCTAAAAATGTCAAAGGGATAATTTCCAATTCTATTCTCTCGATTACAATTTTTTACAGTTATTTACATATTCTAGGAGCTTTATAATAATGAGTTTAAAAAGGGAAGTTTCAACGCCACAACTTAATCGTCAACGTAAAACTCCCCAAATCAATAATAACATCAACAATTGTCGCACGTCACGCGTGTTTTAATATAATCTTTCATGAATAATTCCAATTGGATAAAATGCGAGTCTGTTTGTGTGTGTCTGTTTTAATATCATACATCGCTAGATAAATTCCATGGTGAGTTCGCTGGTGTCACTCGCTCTAGACAAATTTCTATGTGCAGAAGAAATTCTTAAACTTGCCGCTTAATCGGTACAATGTTTGCAATACGCTCGGCTGCTTTATCGTTAGTTATTAGTTCCAGTTCGGGCTAAAAGAGTCCGCGCGTGTCGACTATGATCGATCAGTAACCAGTGGCCAGGCGTCTCCACATTGAATAACAACATCTTAAGCTATTATTATTAACTCTAACAGGCATTTTATACGTTCTCATAATTTCTCTCATAAATATACTTCCTCTCTCTCGCGCGTAAATGAACCAATCAACCAACGAACGCAACGCACGCATCAAACGTAAAAATCTTTGAGAGAACAACATTTCTATTTATAACACTTGTGTTTTCAAATTTTTAGGTTTAGACGTGTCCGCGTCCGCACTCTACAATTGTGCCGCCGCTGCCGCCGCCGCCGCCGCTGCTGTCGGTGAACGGTTGTGGAAAGCAAGCGCTGTTCGATGATGCTGTATATTCGGGTTATCCTGTTGCTTGCTGCGATCTATGTTATCGACATTGAAATCGTCCGGGAACCGGCTTCCCGGGTGAAGAGGAGGATTCTGCTCGGTGGGTGCGCGCATGCGCGCTGTGTATGTGTGTGTGTGGTGTGTTGCGTGTTCTGCACTAACTTTGGTGTCCTGCTTTTCTAAGGCCATGTGACGTTGTAATGTTGTAGTTTTCTAGTCAACATGTCAACATCGTAATTTACACGTCGCCGCTGCGTTTAATTAGTCATTACGTGTGTGGGCGTGTGGCTACATGTACACGTGTGTGTATGTGTGTTGATGTATGTAGTTGGTGTCGCTCGAACGGAACACATATCGCCTAACTCCCCTAATTCTATGACCACGGTCTCCTCCACTTGGTCTTTATCCGCGCCGGTAACAGCGATGTCCGCACACTGGTCGCGCACAGCATCATTACCAACACGCGGCGTACAATTTGGTTATAAACAGTGTTTGTGATCGCAGTTGGAGAGATTATTGGCGGCGGTCGTATTTGTATTAGAATAATCCATGCGGTCCACAAGGCTAGCACTTGGTTTAGAGTCCTGGTCGCCGCGCCGGACGAGGCGCCCGCACCGCCGCCGCAGCTCGACGTGCTGTTACCGAGGCCCGCTGAACAGTTGACCGGCGTCGCGGCGATGTCGGCGGGGCCCAAGGGGCAGGTGACGCACAACGTCGCGCCATGCCCCGTGTCTCGGGCGCAATTGGAATAATTATAACAACAGTCTTCATCTCCCACCGAGGACTTCAGCCTCTGGTCTCCCGTCTCGGGGATGTTTGGATCTGAAACGATTATTCATTAGTACATTTTACGACCGTTAGTACATTGTAAGTACTATAAGAAAAATTGAAGATATATAAACAGTTAGTGTTGGAGCATTTCGGTAATATGAGGTCACGTCTGTCACTTTTACAGACCGTCTTGCGTCCTGCGGGGTTATAATCGCTTCAAGAGCAATCAATAATTCAGACGCTAGTTCACCGTGCGCGAAGGGGGGCGGCTGAGTACTAGAAGAGGCTGTCTTCCTCAATTGGGTTATTCTTAACCACGAAATAATCGAAGCATTTCAACTTATTTTAACAAAATAACTGATAGTATATATTAAAAAATATATATTACTACCCTTATGATTTTCGGGAAGTGACGACCGGGAACCGTGTTGTCAATGGAACGGAAAACGCGTTTTGGATTCCAGCCAATCCACTCCAGTCTCTCCCGGCTCTACGTTACAATACTCTCTACAAATTCTGGTCTCGTGCGATATTCCCTAATCGACGCTTTATTCTGATATTCATAACCTCAGGGGTGTAAGTTACACTATTTTTTTATTCCTCTATATATAAGTATATAAGTAACATAACCCTATTTTTTTGAAAGCATTCATGCATTACGTTAACTTTATTCTATCAACTCTGTTTTCACTGGAAACAGTTATAAATTTAGTGAATTACGTTGATTAGTACACCTAGAAACAGGGAGTAATTGTAAGGAAAATTCGTATTACCGAGGCAGAGAAACGTAGGCTCGCCGGCATATTGCGTGGGATGAGCTGGCGCACGGTCCCCTGGAAGCATGTAGGGACACTTTTGCTCCACGCTCTGGCAGACGCTGGGACAGGGCCTCACTCTCGCCGTGCGATTGAAGTAATGAGGCACCATTGAGCTGCACACCCACTTCCGGTATGCTTCCTACAACACAACAGAATGGAATTAGCTAGGTTATATTAGGATAAGTATAATTATGTTAGAAATATAAGTCTAGTATCTAAATTCACGACATCCAGCAATTTTGGACACTGTCTCTTCTAACTTTCTCATATTTTCACTTCTTTTAACCTTCCTTTAAGCTTCCTTTAATCCTTCTTTAACATTGGTTTAAGCTTCCCTTAATAATCTATTGACCTTCCTTGCCTCCCTTCCTTTCTCTCCCTTCCTTCATCTCTTTTCATTCATCTCCTTTCCTACATCTTTATCATCACTCATGCCTTATCTCCCATCTTTAATACTTCCTTTATATACCTTCTTCCATTTCCCTTCCCTAAGCTTCTTTCCTTTAACTTCCTTCTTTCATGCCCATTCCTCCTTTTCTTTCATCGCCCTTCTATCTTTGCTTCTATCATTTCCTTTCCTTCCTTTTTCATTTTCTTTTCATTTATCTCCATTCTTTCCTTCCTCTCATTTTCTTCCTTCTTTCCTTCATCCACTTTCTTTTATTAACCTAACCTCACAAAACCTAATATAACCTCTTTCCGTAATCTTCCTTCCATCATCATCTTTCGTCTCCCTTACCCCCTTCATTCATGCCCTTCATTACCATTACCCTTCATTACCATTCCTTTCTTCCTTCATCTCTGTACATTCCTTCATTCTTACCCTTAACTTTTTTCCTACTTTCATCTTCAGGTCCTTCGCCTCCTTCATCTCTAATTCTTCATTATTCCCATTCCTTAATCTCCTTTCTTCCCTTCCTCCTTTCATATCTCCTTTCCTTCATCTTTTTTCCAGCATCTCCCTAACGTAACCTAACCCAACTTAACCTCCTGTACTTCCTCCTTCGCGTTTCCTTCACCTAGTTTCTTTCATCTATCTACATTTCTCTCCTTTCATTTCTTCCTTCATTCATCTTTTTTCTTTCCTTCATCTCTCTTCTACCATCCTCCATCCGGCATCCCCTTCTTTATTTCCTAGTTTAATCTCATTTCCTTCCTTCCTTCTTTCCTTTCTTTCATTCATTCCTCCATTTCCTTCCTTCTTCCCTTAATCTATCTCCTTTTATCAACCTAACCTAACCTCCCTTCCTTGCGGCTGTCATCTTACATCCTTCATTTCCTTTATCTTGTTTCATCTCCCTAGCCCCTGCCTTCTCTCCTTTCTTGCTTCCTTTATCTCTCATCCTTCATTACCCTTCCTTAATCTCCGTTCCTTCCTTCCTCCCTTGTTCTCTTTTCTTTCCTTCCTTAATCTTTCATCCTTCAGGACCCTTTCATCATCTCCCTTCTTTTTTTTCTCCTTTTATCTCCTTTCCTTCATCTCCTTCCTTTCCTTTCTCCCTGTATCCCTGCATTTATCTATCTATCTCACTGCCACACTTCTCCACATCCCTCCATTCCCCAGAGAAAGATACATTTCCCTCACGAGTGGATACACATTCACACATCTCATCCCCCCTTTCTTTTCTTATAAAGCGAACTGTACCTTAAATCTTTGCCAGTGATTGAATTTCAACAATTTCCTGATTAAAATGATATGAATCAGCTGTTGTCACTCTAACCAAAGAATAATTTCCCCCCACGGCAAATTACTCTAATCGCGAGCGATTATTCAGCGCGCGACGCCTAACAAGCCGCCAATGAAAAGCACATCAAGGAAAAGAGCAAAAAACGCTTTCTTGGCGTGTGCTCCCCTCCGGCTTTCAAGTTATCACTCAGGACTGCGGACGCAAGCGACGATAATTATTATGATGATTATCCCCTCACACTGGAGGGATTATACTCCTGCATGCACACGCCTGCGCCGCAACATAATTCGTTCATTAATCGCGGCTTCTACTTTATACCCCTCTAAACGCTCGCTCGTTAAGTGAAGATACAAAGATTAAGCATTTGATAAGGTACATGAATTTTCTTGTATCCACTTTAATTACAATTCTCAGAAGGAAATAAAAATTTGTTAGATTAGATTATCTTGTATATGGTGGCGTGTTTTGGGTTGCATATACTGATTCTGTAAGTAAATAAGTAAATTCTGTTATCTTAATTAAATGCACATGTCGAGACACACGTCGACAGGACAAAGAGGCAATTGTGAAGCGTGACGCGCACATCCTTTGGCAATTTAGCGCGAGGATCGATGCGTCGTCAATCACTGCGCTTCTTTTTACGTCCATCGTGTGTTGCGCAAACAACGGCAACAACGTATCAATTCGTTACTGCGTGTCACTCACTCTAAAAGTGACTTCCAGTTATTTCCGCTGCGCCATTAAGTGCGCTCTCTCAATCTTCCAACCGCGTCCGACACACATAACCTAGCTTAACCTACCCTTAAGACTACTAGTGTCATCATAAAGACTAATCCATAGATATTATGAATTCTATTTACTTTTTATAATATTATAAACGTTTTTTATAGATGATCGTTAATCTCCTTGATTTGAATAATGTGAATGGCGGGAATGGATGCGAATGCTTTCTGTTGAATTTACCATATCCACGCGGACTTATGAAATGCCAAATTAAAATCCACGTCGCGCGGATGATTTCCTTTTTACGAGCCGGCGATAAACGGCGGCGGCAAGATGCGGCCGCCACGCGTACGATTACGAGCGATATAAAATCGCCGACGGAGTATTAACAATCACGGTTTATCGGGAAGATGATATTGCGCGCGCCGCTCCCGAGGGTGCAGCGGTAAACTCGGATCGAATTACGTGGATTGCATTAAACGCAATTTAATTGCACGATAAGATGTGAGCTTCAGCGATTAAATTAATGATCAGATAATTATTTAATGAATAATTATTTCACAATGTCTGGTAATTAATATGCATATTTATATTTACGTTTATATTTTTGGTAATGTATTTTGAACTCAATTTGTACTTCGAAAATTATAATATTGTGGTTGTCCACAATAAGTAAACATGTAATAAATCATTTATATCATACATAATACTTTTCCCCAATGTTTATGAACATTATACAGTAATAATTCAAAATATATGTATTCTAATTTCGATTTTTAGTGACATATGAGTTGCCTACGTTAAAGTAACTCAAAAAACAATATTTCAATATTTATCATATTTATCAATCAAGCTTATCAACCACTGAAATGTATTTTGAAAATTTTAAGTTTTAGTATAACAGTAGTTGCCTGAAATAAAAATATAAAAAATATTTTCAAAACATATATTTTATTCTGTGTACAATTGCGTACTTTATATTATGTTTTAATAATATGTTGATTATATAAAATACCTACTTCTTTTCATTGTTTATGAACATTATACCGTAGTAATTTAATATATGTACATGAATTTTAGTGACATATGAGTTGCCTATGTTAAAGTTGCGTACTTATCAACTCAATTTGTACTTCGAAAATTTTAATTTTTAATGTAATTGGTTGCCTATAATAAACAAACATATTAGGAATATATGTACATATTTTATTTGGTATACAATGGGCAGTAATAATTCAAAATATATATTTTAAAGTTGATTTTTAGTGATACATACACTTATGTATAGGCCACTGCCTACGCTAAAGTAACAACAGAAATAATTTCAATATTAATTATATCAAATTCCTAATATTATTGTAATATTTAATGAATATTTAATCCTAAACGTGGAAATATTTTGAATTCTTTAACATAACAAAAATAATTTAAACTATTATTATATCGTGCGTACATTTGCATACATTATTATACGTATGTTAATAATGTAAACCACTTGACATTAATTAAATGCTTGTAAATATTGAATGATGCAAGAATTTATATTTAGAATTCATAGTGTACCATGAGTTGCCTACGTTAAAATAGCATTCCAATTGAAATATAAATTATTCTAAACTATATAAAATTACCTAGTTCATACATAAATAATAATGCAAAATATCTAAAATAATTCGAATGTTTATGGATATTATAACTAATTCCTAAATGAAGAATTTATATTCGGAAATTTGAATTTCGTGTGTTGCCTATATTAAAAAGACGTTTGTGATTTTAGTTCCGCGGGAAAATGCAAAGACTGCGATGTTATTCAGTTACCGTGTCGACGTGAAAGAGGTAAAAGAAAGTCTTCTTCTTTCTGTATTCCGTGTTAGCTAAACTAAAAACTGCAAAACTTCGTTCGCGTCTAATGCTAATGTAGGATTCAGTGTGAAGTGCGCATGAGTAACCTGCGTAACGAGTGAGTGAGTGTGAAGAAAAACTGAAAATTCATCAATCACACTGTGAAAATTGTGGTTTCCAAGGTAAGTACTTCTTGTTTTACTTGATTGAAACGTTTTTCTAGATATGGATGTACGTAAATTTCTAGCTGCAGATCTTGGATAACGTAGTTATGCAATGCGTGTGGTGCAATTCGTGCAATCTGCAGCGTCTGCAGGTTAGAAATGCGTCCAATAAATTGATTGAAATTATGTATCTACAAGTATTAAGTGGTTGCAAAACGAAGAAAGTAACCATAAGTAACAATAAGTTCTAAGTTAAGTTCGAGCAGACATGATAAGAGATAAGAAAGTTTAGAAGGAAACTTGGAGAGCGGACAAATCTTGGGGGGAACGTTAGAACGTCCCAACGTTCCAATGTTTCAATGTTTCAACATTAAACGTTTACTGAAATGGACACGAGGAGATACAGAAAACTTGGACGCGGCTGCGGCTGCGGCTGTAGCTGTGGCGGCGCAGAAGTCGGAAACAATCGACAGTCACGTTGAATGCCGCGTAGTTCGAGCGTGTGGCGGCGTCGGGTGGTATGGAAAAGTCGTCTTAAATTACACATCATCATTTTACACATCGTAATTCTGCTGCTTCCGATTTATGTTCATTACTGTTACAATTTCTTACTGTGGAATATTATGTACCGGCTCTCAATTGGGCGGAAAATCTTACAAATACTGCAATATTTTCTATAACTGTCTCGATAATTGAGGCACAGTATTTTACACTGCTAGAAAATGAGTAATAGCTGGAACGTAATTAATTGCAATACGTAACGCAGATTATTGCATATAAAGTAAAATATGTTTACTTATATATGTATTACAAACCTACTTAAAGCCTTAACAGATTCTCTCCCTCTAGAAGATATTATACATAAAGTAAATTCTAAGTAGTATTCCACGCTGCTACTAGTAGAAGAAAATTGTAAAAGCCTTGATGTAAAGATGCAACGACGCAAAGACTTAATTTTCGCAATATAAGTCCAGCAAACTTTTAGAAAGTCTAAGAAATGCTTTTAAAATATTTAGAAGTACAAAGATGCACAAAGTTAACTTAAGTTAATTCTATTACATGTAGGTTTATACACTGCACAAACTATGTACTCAGTAAATGCTTTGGCAACACAATGCAATGCAATGCGTTTGAGAATTTATTGCTCCTTAGGGATGTTCCGCGATTTATTTGTACTCACATCTGGCAAAAATGTGAAGGGTGGAGGTTTAAGGATCCTAGGGAATTCGTTTTCCACCAACCTTTGTTATTCAACAGTGAATATATTTAGTACTAAAATTCAGTTACTGTACAGGCCAAGTTTTAAAATAGTTTTTTAGTAGTTGAACTTCTATCGGTGTTGGTTTAAATTTTAACTGTTCAGGTTCAGTGCTGGTTACCCGCAATACACGCTCGGTAAGCGAACCCACCTTGGACCACGAGGTTGTCCGATTACAAGAAGCGTCCGACTTCTGGAAGTATATTGTAAAAGGAAACCTTACTTTTTTATTATTTATTTTTGTAGCGAATTTTAAGTGCTTTCCGAAAACGGCACAATATTTTTGAAAGACTTCAGGCTTGTCTAAAAGTTCGAAAACGATCGAAAGGGAGCAATATTATTGAAAAATATGTAAGCATCAAATTTGTAGGGTTCAATAAAATGTTCCGAATGATTACTAAACGTAGTCTCATCCAAATAATAATTAATTTAAATTTCTTACATATGACCCTCAAATACATGAGCTTCGCGCTCTATTCAAAATCAAATCTTCAGGCACCATTAGGTATATTTTTGTAAGTCCTATATCTTAGCTGTATACATATTTCTTATTCACTTTTTCGAGACTTGATCGTTTCCGAACTTTTAGACAAACTATCAAGACCTAGTCCTACTTAATACAAAAATATTCATTAAAAAGCGTAGCAAAAGCGCTTGAAAACCGCTACAAGAATATTGAGTAACAAATAGAAGTTGTCATTTCCAAAAGTTATGTTTATCTTCTCCTTCAACTTTCAAATATTTAGGTATCATTAGGTAGATTGAAGCCTTACGACATTGTGAATAATTTTCGGATAGGGGCTCTTGAAGCGGCAGCGCCCAGGGACCGATGGTAGGTTCAACTGGTTAGTGAGAAGGAGTTTTTTGCACTTTCTTTTTGCATAAAAAAGCACTACAGAGATTTTTTTGGAACCAGAATTCCAGTGCCAAACTTTCAAGGGATGCTCAGGGATGTTTCCTGACAATTTCGAAATAAGGTCTCCGGTGTCTCCTTGCGGAGATATTCTACTTTCCTTACTTGTAGAATTATGCTGAAAAGAATTTCAAAGCACATGATGATGGAAAAGGAATTCCACCGACAACCTTTCAAGGAATGTTCTATGCGTAAATTGATACCAGAAACGTGTGGTCTTCGGCAACTCGTTACCGAGATATTGCAACTTCTTGTCTAGTAAAATTGCGTATTAACACATCCAGAAAATGGAAAGCTTTGCAAGGTGCAATCGGAGGCCATAAGTTCCTCATATGATAATTCTCAGAAATAATTCCTGAAAGAAGTCTGAAAGTGTGTTGATGGAGTTTTGACTAACCCTGTATATAATTTTATATTGAATAGGATGAAATTAATAGTTTTAGTTGAATTGAAACAGGTGGTAATAACGCGAGGTGGTGCGCGACCAAGTTCCTGCATAATTGAATGTTACACTCAGTAAATTGAATGAACCCAACTAAATGTTCAGCTGTGGAACTTGGTAACTACAGAGAGCTATGGTGAATTTCATGAATGTCGGATTCTAGTAAACTTAAAGAGAATGGTGGTGCGTCCAAGTTCCCTACCCAACTACATACATTTGTCAATAATACGTGAAATCAGATCCTGGCCAAATTCCAGTTTCATATTTCCATGGTTTAGCATAACATTTACTTACTATCTTGCTAACAATAGTTATATCAATATTTTCAGTTTATTTTAGACACCTGCACGTAGCCAAGTTCCAGCTCAAGTTCATCTTACACTCAAAATGATTATTTTTTGATAGATGAAGAACCAAGTTGTCAGCTGTGGAAGTTGGTAACTATAGATAACTGTGGTGAATTTCATGAATTCCGGCTTATAGAAGAATTTAAAGAGCTCGGTGATGCGTGGCCAACTTTCGACTCCATTTCAAAAATATTTTTATATCATAAAACTTTTTTGGGTAAATTTGTCAATAATAAGTGAAAGCAGCGCTGGGAAAAGTTTCAGCTCAATATTTACGGGTTGTAGTAGACATAACACGGTAGTGCGTAGCCAAGCTATTTTCCCACGTCAACTTACACACTGATTAGTCATTTTTGCAGAATTGAGGTCAATTTAGCATAAATTGCATAAAGTGTAATAAGGCAGTGGGCAAGTTCTAACTTTGTTAGTTGTGGAACTTGGTACCGCTTTAGCCTATACTTTTAACGTGCGCGGTTGTGCCTAGCCGAGTTCCTTTTCCACTTCAACTCACACCCAGATTAGTCATTTTGGGAGACTTGAGCATAATAAATCAGCTAAGAGGTAAGCTATAAAGTGCAATGAGAGAAAGCGGCGAAGTTGCAATTTTGTTAGTTGAGGAACTGTTATGCTGCACGCGGTGGTGCGCGTCAAGTCCTTTCCCAATTTCACTTTTTACTGTTGTCACCTATGGAACTGAATGCGGCCCTAATAAAAATTTAACTACTAATGATGCTTAATTTCATGAATATCGGCTTATAATAGGTGCGTAGCCAAGTTCCTACCCCATCATAAGTTTTTATAGATATTTTTGATTAAATTGGTTCATAATAACGTGAAATCAGCAATGGATTAAGTTCCAATTTAGATAATAATAGAAATAGTAGTTCAGTCTTCTCCAATATGTATTTTTATTATTTAAAGCAAAGAGAATGAAATTTTAAGTGTGAAACTGTAATAAATTTTGTGAACAATAAACTAGCTTATAATGGGCAAAGATCAAATTTTCTAATCAGTGGAACCGATGGATAATAGTAATATAAATGCGCACGGTCGTGTGCAGCGAAGTTCCTGCCCCATTTTATCTTTTTTTCTACAATTCAGGACCATTCAGCATAAACCTGGTTAAAAATTAAGTGATATGCTGGATTGATAGTAGCGGTAGTGCGTGGCCAAATTTCACACAGTGTATCATCCAGGCTGGTTAAGTATTTTTGAATAATAATTCAGAACAAATATTTTTGCCAGCAATAATTTAATAATCAAGAATTGATATAAGCGACGGACCAAGGTTCGCAATTGTGGAAAATTTGCTAGCAACATTTTTCAATCTGCACGACTATAATAATAAATGGTAACGTTGCAACTTGGCCTATTTCTCATATTACAAAATAATATTTCCCTTTGAACAGATGCAAAAATATGAAGATGCCATCAATTTGAGTATTGCAGTCAATTCCATTTTCTGCCGGGAAATAAATTAATTTAATTATATTCCTTCCTCGGAGGTTATGACCCGTGTAATCTTATTTCCTCAATTTATACGTTCCTCATCTGCTGAACCTTCTGGAATCCCACTCGAGTCCCCTCAGTCGCAATTCCTTCAGCGTACCGTCAGTGAAAATAAACATTTTCCAATCTCCGGCTCTTTAAACTCTTGCGACAAAGCAGAAAGTTGCACACTAAAATGCACACTAGCAAAGACTAGCAAAGTTTGGATTCAAAGCCTAGAACAACGATCGAGAAACAATGAAGAATAGCCTTGTTTGTTAATGTCGCTACGGTTGATGAGGATTTTATTGTTTGTTTGTTTTCTGTACTTGGTAGTATCTATAACAGGTAAAGTTACTTAAAAGTTTCTTTACATTACAGGTTATATTAGGTTCTATTATATTATATAATATTATATAATCTTTAGTTTCCTGACTATAGAAGATTATGACAGCATTAAGTTTCTACTGTTAATACAGGATTTACGGATACATATTATATTTTATGTGCAGTTTTATGAGGTTAGATTATATTAGGTTAGGTTACGATCTTCCCTTTAAAAATGCAATGACTAGACTAGTGGCAGTAAAATAGAAGACTTTCAAACTTGCAAGGGGTTGTAACGGGTAACACTCATTTTAAATCAGGCACCTCATCAATTTTTATGGAGCCGGGAGCAGAGAGCAAGGAGCGAGGAATTTAGTTCCACAATCAAGTGATTTACCTTGAGTCTACAGTCAAACAGAGGAACTTTCTCTAGTTTCCACTTGTACTCTTGTACTTCCAAGTTTTACGTTATATGCTTGGATGATAACTGATTCAGAACATCTGGGTCCTTCCCATCGTGTATTATCATCAGGTATTAAGGAGTATTAAGTAATTTGGTGTGATTTTTATTGTTTTTTTGTTGCAGATTTCTGCAGTTCCACCCACATTTTATAACAAGCTAGGATATATTTTTAAATAAATTTTATTCAATGATAAAATCATTGTCTAACGTTTAGTGGCTGTATTCAAGGCTTAATAATTTAATACAAAATGGTGGCTACCGCAACAATCTTCGGAATTACGTGTTCTGCGGAGGATCGACCGCTTTGGAACTTGTTCTATCAAAAGCAATTTGGAAAGTGGGATCTCATTCTACATATAAGATTCACTAGTAAAGTACGTACGCTTTTAATTTTATGGCAATTTTTGGCAAAATGGCGCACTTGTAAAGAAAAAGTTTATATATCAAAAAGTTATAATGATAACTTAAAAATCGTACGTAGTTTACTAGATAATAGTTTCAGAGTATCATGCTACTCCGATTTTATTTTGATATAAAATACCAAGCACTGCGCAAACTTTCAGAACTTCATCAAGACTATGGGCAACCATGATACTACGAACTGATGCTAACTATAGCAAATAGGAAAACGGGTTCTTAATTTTCATTTGATTTCCTAGTAAAGTACGTACGTTTGTAGTTTTATGTTAATTTTTCATAAAATGGCGGAGGTATAAAGAGAAAATTTAAGTTTTGATCGAAAAAATCACAAGTAAATTGTTTACATATGAAAAAGTTATAATGATAACTAAAAAATCGTACGTATTATACTAGATTATACCATTGCGAACCTTCAGTAAAAATTTAAAATGAAATGGAGTGATAGTCTCCGAGTATCATGGTGCCCCAATTTTATTTTGATATAAAATACTCGTTCGCTAACTTTCAGAACCTCATGAAGAGACTCTTTATGGGCGACCATGGTACTACGAACTGATGCTATCTACAGCAAATAGGAAAACGGGATCTTAATTTACATAAGATTTCCTACTAAAGTACGCACGATTTTAATTTTATTTCAATTTTTCATAAAATGGCGAACGTGTAAACAGAACATTCAAGTTTTGACCGCAAAACTGTTGATTTTTGCGGTCAAATTATATTAAAAAATTATAATGATAACTAAAAAGTCATACCTAGTTTAATATATTATACTATTGCGAAGCTTCAGTAAATATTTAAAGTGAATTGGAGCGATAGTCTCCGAGTACCATGGTCGCCCGATTTTATATTGATATTTTGATATGAAATACCAACTACTCCGCTAATTTTCAGAATTGGTTCAAAAGCACTTTCACGGGATCTTAATCTATATAAGATTTGCTGGTGTACAATGGCGGACATGTAAATAAAAGACTCAAGTTGTGTCTGAAAAAATCACCAGTAAATTATCTATGTAGCAAAAACTTGCAATATGAACAAAAAATGCTGACAATGAATTGTGAACCTGCAGTTAAAATTTCAAATAGATATGATCTATAGGGTCTGAATACTATGCTCGACCAACTTTTGAATGCAGTTTCGAGAAACAAAGTTTTGTAAAAAATTATAAATAATTATCTCCTCCTCAGCATCTCCTCCTCATCCTCTATCTGTATTAATTTAATTCTCGATTGTTGTATTCAACCAACTACCCTTTAGAAAACGCCGCGCGTGGAAAAACTGCAAATTTCCCATGAGAAATTCCCCATTGCACATGCAACAATAACACAGCTCGCGCGCGTTTCATAAACGCATGCAGATATGTGCACGGAAATAATTATATTAATTCCTGTTCGAAAATGAGCTCGCGCGCATTCATATCGCTTGTCGGGGGCGGCAGCGAAGCCTGTTTCGCAATTTAGCATGCGAATCAGACTGTTTAGGAGGACAATTAATCAGGGATTCTAATTAACCTGTTTCGCATACGTGTTGGATGTCATGATAAGGAAATATATACAGGGTGTTATAATTATTAATGTAGCTAATATTATTCAACCTTCCTGAGGAACAAAATGAATAAAAGAAACGCTGATTGAAGTTAGAAGTAGCAGTTGACGTTGATTGACTTATGATAGATTAAGGTTAGGCGCGGCCGCGAGAATCCCGCGTGGCCCGGTGCTCTGGACCCAGTTTCGTTCGTTTCGGGATCGATTCTGGAGCACAGCTGGCGCTAGGGCGGTGCCCCCGGCTGCTGACGGGCCTTACGACGAATGCCTTATTGTTGGTGTGCACACACACACACACGCATTCACCCAGTGGAGGTATTCGGTCGTTCGCAAATTCACGCGTTGCTTCTCGCTGATAGCGTCCGCTGCTCGGGGGGCGACGACGTCTGCTGCCGCCTCCGACACTGCCTGCAGCGTGCTATCTCGCGATACCACACATGCAGCGCATGTTTGGTATGATGTGTGACTCTTAACAAATTGTTAGTACATATCTAGTAAATATGTATCAATTTTTCAATGGACAACGTGTGAGAGTATACAGCAAAACAGTGAAAAATTGATATTTACTATTCTATTCCTAAATTTCTTGACATGAAGCATAACAAATCCTAATGCATTTATGGACGAACGTCAGTTATAATCAGTTACATTTCTCTACAATGTAGAGTCTACCGCAACTTTGCTTTTCTTTGCTTTGCAACTGAATCCGGGATAATTTGGCAGCATGATCGCAGTCATACACTTGTTTCCTAAGGTGTTGTTTAGTGTTCACTGTGTCCAACTTTCGGCTGCTGACAATGCTGAGTGTTGGATTGTTCGGTTGTAAGGGTGTTAGGTGAGCAGCGCTGCAGGCGATCGGAATTGAAGTAAAACTGACGGATGAGGGGCGGCACGTAAGCATGGCGCAAAGTGCACGACACATAAAAGCCGGAAGCGCGCGCAAACACGATGCGAGAATGACAATCGCTTTGGGACGCGGGACGAGGATGGTTCTGGTGTGTTGTGGGGAGGAAAATTGTTTAATGATGTACTAGGTACCTTACATTTCCAGCAGATTTTGAATCAGATTTATAGACTTTTATACATTATAATATAAAAATACAGTGGTATTAACTTTTTTGATATAAATAAAAAGTTCCAATCCAAATTAATGGACTTTTATTTTAGTTATTTTATGTAGCAAAATTATATTATCCTCTAAATTTTATTTGCAGGTTGCAAATACCTCATCATCATCAATTTCTTGTGAAATTTAACTCTGCTATCCTTTTTAATGCAAAAACTTTAAATTTTCATAACAAAATCATGATTAATATTAAGATTGAAAGTAGTTTTGGAAATGATTTTAACATTATAATTATGAA
>JAODVP010111065.1:0-24744 GCA_025400035.1 Tetradonia laticeps
AAAAACGTTATGCTTTTATCTAAAACTGATAAAGAAAACAAATTGGATTAACAAAGTATTTGTAAATTGGATTCTGATTATTACTTATTTCGATATATTGTATATATTAATTAAGAATTAAAACGTCAGGGAAAATTTGCAAAAATGTTCTGGAAATCAGGGGAAAGTCAGGAAATTTTATGATGCGAAAAAAGTGGCTACCCTGTATGTGTTGACACTGAGATATATTACTCAGAAGTAAGTTAAAGTCGCGATTAAAATTAAGCTTTTTTTGGCAATATTCTGACCCTGAGGGTCACCGCGCACTTAGCAGCAAGGTTGTCGCGACCAGGCTGCGGCAGCCAATCAAACCCATGGCGGCATAGTGCACTGGTTCCAAATTTGCATATTGGATTAAACTGGAAAAGTTGCACTCTGATATTGTACTATTTTTGAGTAGCTGAATTTTCAGAAGTACGTTAAATCCGTCTCCGTTATTATGTGTTGGAACAGAAGTAGTTATCTTGAGAACCACAAGTGATAACTAGAGTTTTTGCACATGAACTTAAAGCGGAAAAGTCTTTATTATTCTGTTATACGCACGTACCTATGTTATTTGGAATCATGTTAAATTTGTAGTCATATTTGCGCATTAGTATTGCAAAACCTGCGTCAGTAAGAAGTAATTTTCCTGAAATCCAATGATAAGGAAGTATTTGGCTATTAACTTAAAGTATAAAAGTTGAACTTTCTTCCTGTCTAATTAGCGCATCTAAACAATCCATAGTTTAGATCTTATGGAGTAAGTAACGATATCAATTTGTTGCGAGCGCGTGAAAACTTGGGAATGCGATTATCTCTCAAATGGTCAGTTGTACAAGTTGTACAAAGGAGTAACCTTTATTGTAGGAAATTTTATTATCTATGTGATTCTATATGACTTTTCTTGAAAGTATGAGCTCACCCAGGATCGTTGGAGAGTTTTCACATTATTATTACATATTAGAATTTATGCAAGATAAAAACCTATTTTCATTGGCCTTTAACTATTAATGTACTTATGTACTAATGGTACTTATGCGTAAAACTTGAGGCCATTGTTCAGCATAGTTTTTTTCTTTCATTTTTTGCACCGTGTTAAGGTTCCAATTGCAATGATAATGTCATAAGTCCCTTAATTGTAGGTCCAACATTAGCTTAAATTTTTACTCTAGGATAAAGCTAAGGAATTTCTGTTTTTCCTTTTACCTTGAATAAAACTTTAAGCTCATCTTGGGTCCCCTGGGACTTCTCACATTATATATTATAATATTAAATTTGAAATTAGGGCATAATATTAAAGAGTGAAACGCTGCCAGGATTTGAAACTGCAACCTCCACAACGAAAAATATCGCAGGTTGAAATCTACATGTCTTAATTTCAATTTAAATATTCTCCAATTAATTACAATCTCCTAATATTTATACAATTATACATACATGACACTCCTTAACATGTGTATTAAGTTAATTTCTTAATTTCAAATTTAATATTCTCCAATTAATGTACAACCCACTAATATTTACACAATTATACATATATGGCACTCCTTAACATGTGTATTAAATTACAGCCATTGCAGAATTTATACAAAAACCTACTCTGTTCTTATGTGAAAATAGGGCACAGCACAACAACGGGTTCCTGTGCTAGTTCCAGTGGTGGCCGAGGCTCCAGCAGCAGCCGAGCATCCCGCCAACATAAGGTGGGAGCCACGGCTCCTGCCCCCGTCCCAGCCACCCCAATGGCTTCCGACCAGTTAGAGGTGCCGAACAGCTCATTGCAAGGTATTTGTTTTGTTTCCCATCTTTTTGATTGGAGTTGGCGTTGATTCTGACTGTGCACAACTAAAAAGGTCAATAGCAAGCGTTTATTTGTTTGGCAGATGAGCATTCACACACATCAATCACGATTCCAACAAAAGCTATCTAGAAAATTATCTGTCATACAATTGAAATTTACATTACACTTGCCCCCGTTGTACAATTCGATTTTTAATTTATTTACCCTTCGAATTTCGTAGCTATTTCATTGCGCGCACAAATCATCTCTCAAATAAAGCATGTGACGTTCATTAGTAGTAAACAGGCCGGTCTTCCGCAAATTTGGATCGGCGCATTGCGTTTACTCGTATTCTTCGATCATTGCGCTCATTATTATCGGAGTTTGATCGACAATGGATTTTCGCGATTACTACTTCCACTTTATGAATTATTACGAAGCGGCACAAGCTCAACAACGACGTAAGACGTAATTTATTAAGTATTTACATATTTACTGAATACAATAAGTAAATATCGTAAATATCATAGTATAAATATCTTTATTTAAATAAATTCGGGTAATTCTTGATTATTTTTGTACTTTAATAGAATGTAATTGATAATTATCAGTTTCAGAGGAGCCGCCCTCGCCACAGGAAGCAACGCAGGCGATGGCAAGTGGCGGCGGGCCGTCTGGACCCGGTCCGGACTCTGAGAGCGATGATAGTGAAGTTGGGAGGCTTCAAGCTCTTCTAGAAGCCCGTGGTTTGCCCCCACAGTTGTTTGGAGCGTTGGCTCCACGCATGCAGCAAATGCTGCATAGGAGTATGGGAGCCAGTACCTGTAAATATTATAATTTTCTTAATTGTTAAGTGAAAATTCGTAATATTTATTTATATGTACTTACAGCTGTAGCTAAAGCTACGCAACTACTTGGGGGCCTGCAAGCCACTGGTGATGAAGGACAGCAACTCCAAGCTGTCATCGAAATGTGTCAGATGCTTGTGATGGGCAATGAAGACACGCTTACTGGTTTTCCAGTTAAACAAGTGGTGCCGGCTTTGATTACGCTTTTGAGAATGGAGCATAATTTTGATATTGTAAGTCTATACCTAATTTTTAACGCTTTTCGTAGTTTTATTTATTTATTTATTTATTTTAATGGTATGTTATTATGTTTTAGATGCATCACGCCTGCAGAGCATTAACATACATGATGGAAGCCCTTCCAAGGTCTTCAGCTGTGGTTGTGGATGCAGTACCGGTGTTTCTCGAGAAGCTGCAGGTGATCCAGTGCATGGATGTTGCGGAACAATCATTAACTGCGTTGGATATGCTGTCGCATAGACACTCCAAAGCCATTTTACAAGCTGTAGGTGTTCTCTTTATCTCATCCACATAATATACAAAAAATTGAACATTTTGTATAATTTTTCTGCTTTAGAGAGGTGTAACAGCGTGTTTGATGTACTTAGACTTCTTCTCAATCAATGCTCAACGCAATGCTTTATCGGTGACAGCAAATTGTTGCCTGAATATGACCAGCGACGAATTCCAATACGTCGCTGAATCTCTGCCATTGCTGGCCAACCGACTGACCCAACAAGATAAAAAGAGCGTGGAGTGTGTATGCTCCGCGTTCTCAAGACTGGTAGACAGCTTTCAATTAGAACCCGCTCGCTTGCAAGAAATAGCCAGCACTGAGCTGCTCACCAACCTCCAGCAATTACTAGTGGTAACCCCGCCCGTAATTAGCACCGGGACTTTTATCACCGTGCTGCGCACTCTTTGCGTCATGTGTGCGAACTGTCCGGACCTGGCGTTAACTCTACTCAAGCAAAACATCGCCGAGACGCTACTGTACCTCCTCACTGGGTCGGCGGAAGTGAGCCAGGATGAGGTGGAGTTAGTAGCTCGGCAACCTCAAGAATTGTACGAGATTACCGCGTTGATAGGGGAGTTAATGCCTAAGTTACCGACAGATGGGATTTTCGTGGTGGACACTCTATTGGAACGTCCTGCGAATATTAGTAAAGATCATCCTACATGGCAGTGGCGAGATGATCGTGGGTTATGGCATGCATATGGAGCTGTGGATAGTAGAATGATAGAAGCAGCGCACATGAGTGGCGATGATGAAGTCAGCTTGAACACTTTGGGAAGGACCTACACCATTGACTTTCATTCTATGCAGCAGATTAATGAAGATACAGGGACGTCACGTCCTGTGCAGAGGAGATATGCACCTACTAGTAACCAAGCGTCGCCTGCGGCTGATCCTGCCCCGCCTGGAAGTCGTCCTAACTCTGCGAATAGGGATGCAAGAGTGGCATGCCTACGGGAGGAACGTGGATTGGCTGCGGCTTTTATCCGATCGTTATTTTCAGTGCTCTACGAGGTTTATTCCTCTAGTGCTGGCCCTACTGTAAGGTGCAAGTGTCTGAAGGCGTTGCTAAGGATGGTCTACTATGCTAGCCCTGAACTTCTCAAGGATGTTCTTAAGAATCAAGTGGTTAGCAGTCACATTGCTGGCATGATGGCATCCAGTGACCTAAGGATTGTTGTGGGTGCTCTTCAGATGGCTGAAATTCTCATGTCTAAACTCCCGGATGTATTTGGGATTCACTTCAGACGTGAAGGAGTCATGCATCAAATTAATCAACTTGCTGATCCGGAGATTCCCTTAGGTGTTAGTCCGCCTAAGTCTGCAAATTCATCTACAATGACTTGTATCAACGACTCGCAGCCTGGACCGTCGCAAACTCCTAATTCTAGCAAATTGAACTTGATGCCTAATGGCACTTCGGCGGTTTCACCCACGGCCAATGTGGCAAATTCGTTTAATCCAGCAACAACACCGGTAGCGTCAGAGACTGTTGTGGCGGCTCATCAAGTAGCGCAGCAGGTCCCGCTTGTGGTTAAAACTTCGCGGTCTAGTACGAATTTGGAGCCTGAGGCGAAAGCGCAAAGTCCTTCACATGTGCGGATTGGCGATGTGTTGAAACGGAAGCGCGCTGGGAAGCGTAGTAGTGGTGGCAGGTCATCGAAGACTAGACATGAGGATATGTCACCGTTGTCGCCATCATTGATGCATGATTTGTTTAGCAAGGCGACGTCCTTGGGCACAAATACATCGAATCCGAGTAATTCTACTAGCAACAGGTATACAATTACATAATTTTTTGTGTTAATTGACTATCGTAATTGTATGAACTTTTTGTGTCTAATGTCCGCAGGCCTAGATTTTCGGGAAATTCAAAGACTACGAGTTTCTTGCAGAGTTTAAATCCTGCTCGTTGGGGTCGAAATATGAATTCGTCTTCCAATGACCGAAACTACAGTAAAGACATCGGTAACTGCTTAAATAAATCTTCCTCTAATTCTAATTTGACAGCAGGTAACAAGGAGAAGACTAGACAGTGGGTTCGAGACCAGGTAATTATTGATTTTCTTTATGATGAAGATGTGGTTAAACATTAAAACTAAATTTCCATAATGGTTTGCAGGCGACGAAGTTTATTGATATTTATTCGTCAAATGAGATATCAGGCTCGCAACATCCGGCAATGAATGTGCTCTCTAGATTGACCAGCTGTATCCAGAGATTGCCCACGAACGAGTGCGGGGACGCACTGCAGGAACTGAGGGAAATTCTTATAGAATCTGATATCTCGCCGTTTGAGGTTAATCACTCTGGACTGATTAAGGCGCTTTTATCATATCTTGCATCTACTACAGGTGATACATTGTTTACTCTGATCTATTATTTACTTTCTTTCCTTGGTACACTGTTTTCCGACACGCGCGTCTTTATTTTGTAGTAAACAACATAAGCTAGCTGCATTTAATGATCGCAATAACGAACAAGAGGTATACTATATAAATATAGGAATGAATTTAATTAATTCAAATTCAATCCAAAATATTTCCATTTTCGTTGATATTTCCTTTGAATTAGCAAAATAGTATACCAATAAAAGAAAACACCTTCAAAATTCCTAGATTAGCCTTTCAAACACGAACCGTATTTCGAGCACAACCCGCACGCGAGTGTTCGAAATGCAGTAATTATACTTTATATACTATTTATTTATTGTTTCAAAAATTCTATTTTTATATATTTGTGTAATATTTGTATTTGCATAAAAAACATAGGCCCTATTGAAAGAGATCAAAGGCTTCGCATCTTCCTCCATGTGTTTGCTAATTGTCCGCTGCAAATGAACGTATCCGTACTAGAAGAAATCAATTCGACATGGATGAGTGCGCTGGTGGCCAAGCTAAGTGGCTGTGTCTCCCAACTAGAACAATTTCCAGTGAAAGTGCATGACCTACCAGCAAACAGCGGAGCTGGACGTGGCGGGACTAGTGCTCTGAAGTTTTTCAATACACATCAACTCAAGGTACAGTAAATTCTATGAATTCTACTTTTCTAATGGCGCTATATATTCCAGACGGCATAATTATTTATGTTGCATTAATATACAGCTGCAATTTCATACAGATTAAGGATAGTATTACAATGAAAATGTGGAAAGTTCCGATCTTTTATTCAAGGTCATAGGTGAAGAATTTAGGTTTTTCGCATAAACTAACGAGGCAACACTAACGAATTAAGACCGCCTCTTAAACGGATGGATGGATTCTTACCAAACTTTGTGTGCATTTTCAGTAGGTCTGTGCATAGGTACAACCGAGTTTCACAGTGATAGGGTGAACCACATTTTATTTTATTTTTTACCGACGGAATGTTGTGTTGTAATTTTTTTGTGATTTGTCGGTAAGAAAAGTAGACATTCCTAAATTTTTACCCTTTTCCGACCAACTCCTAATTTAAAAAGAGCTTCTTAGTACTTAAAACTATGACGAAAGTTTGGGAATAATGGGAAAAATGTAAAAGATGGCTAGGGCAATTGCTATGTTATTAGGTTTGTTCGTCGTTCTACTAGGATTAAACAAGGGCAAGCAGATGACGTCATGTTGTCAAACCGTGTTTTGAGCAAGCATTACAACAAACGCAAATGTTTAGAGTAACTCATGGAATACATTGATTTCTATAGAGACGTCGAAGAAGCCTATGAAATGACGCTTAGCTATTATACAGGTTTTTGATCACGTAACTACTTGCTTTGTTTTTTACTTCTCATCGGGATGAGGAGCTTATAAACATACTTATATCAGTCACACAAGCATCGAGCAGTCTGTTTAGAGCACGTCAACAAACACAATAACTACTAAAAAAAACTAACTAAGCAAAAATAATCGACAGTAACGAACAAACCTATTGTGTTTAGATTCTTATATCCAAGGTTGTTAAATCCTAGGTGATCTCACTTGGCCATGACGAAGGCCGGGGTAAGGGGAAACCATTACGTCAATTGTTGGCAAGTGTGCTAGATGCACTAGTCGTTTCGCGTCCGCTTGGAGTGATTGATATTTTAGGGTTATTATTATTTTTACTAGCCAACAAATGACGTAGAGACGTAGAAGTGAGAACACCTCTAAAATATAACAACCTTGCCTCATCGAAAATAATCAAATTACAAATTGATTCAATCAGTTACAAATGGTATTCTATATCGTAAACATCAAAGCAAGGAATTAAATGTAAATACTTGTTTTAACGAAATCAAACGATTTGTAGAGCTATTATATGCTTGAGATGGTTCTCCCACGGAACGGCTGAGACAGGAGAAAAGAAACTGAGTGAAAGGGAGGGGATATAGAAGGAGGGTGGTAGCAACAGCAAAGCGTGGCGGGGCCTGCTAGTAATATGTAAAAATGGACCATTAATTAAATTCGCACAAACAAGCTTTAATCATATTATACTTTCATTATATTATGTTACATGTTACATGTTTTAGAAAATACTCGTCCAAAGTCTTTTGTTTTGTTTTAACTCAAAGAGGTAGACTTTGCCAGCTAATATCATAGAACGCAATTTATAAGTTGCATAGCATTTATATGTAGTGAATTGCATCGCTTGATCCACCTGCAGCTTGAAGGTTTGTGTCGAAGTCTAGAAAACTAACGCACTTAAAATAAGACGTCAGGCTGCGCCCTGTTTTGAGAACCAGTAAACAAACGCACACAAAACGAGGCAACATGCATCCGCCAGCGGTCTGACGTCGCTAGCATTGATTTGGGGATTATATAGAATACGTACAAAATCTTTGCTCTGAAATGTGGGGACCAAGAAGCCAAGCGCACTTAAACCGTATACGCACAGTAATGAGACGCACTCATTATTTGAATTTTGGCTTACGATGCGCGGCTACATGATGCTCAACCTAAGTCATTGACGACAACTCGAACTAAATTTTTGACTTTACGCAGGGTTGCGAATGCATAATTGGGTGCGCGACGCAATCTTTGATTTCGCCGAATTCCTGCTTTAAGTCGTAAAAACTGTTTGCTTAAGGCTCGAGAGGGTTCTCGGACATGTAGAATTCGAAATGCGTGTGCGTATTTCGCTGGGTTCAAAACGTTGTGCATGAATAGAAATTGTTTTTTTTTGTCAAGGCATGGGGAACGTGTTTATTTCGGTAGCTTTGAACCTGCTATGGCCGTGGGCTGGCAGTGACTATTCGCTGCTGGGTGAAAACAAGTGTGCGCGTCGGTTAAAATACACACATGCAGATGTCCGAGAAAGCCGACCGGGTAATTGGCAGTCCGGAGTTCTACTTTATAGACTTTGGTAGGAAATTCCCGTGGTGGTGACTTGACGGACACACCATAGGAATTTCAATGTTAATTTTGAAATGTTTAATTATTGGCTTACCTAATTATTTTATAATTAGTAAATACTTCGCAAATTCGTTTCGTCTTGGGTAAATCTAGAGTTATGCTGCGTGCGGTAAAATGTTTGTTAATTTCTTTCATACTAATACCTTATAAAAATCACTGTCAATACTTTATACTATACTATACTATACAGTACTTTATACGAGAGCTATCGTTTAAAACTTTCCCGGTAGTCGTACCTTGTCTAAGTCAAAAGTTATGGCAAATACAAATTTCAATATACCGCAAAATATCCTCACAATGGCGGCGCTCCCACTCCGCGTGAAGTGTCAGCATTGTAATTGCGCGTTATGATGAATTCTTTGATCCTTCACCTATGAAATGGTATAATTTCCGTTTGGATATGACGGGTACTTCCTGAGCTATAATACCAAACTCTATTCCCTGATTTTGGTACACTCGCTTTTTTTGCCCCCCATGTAAACCAAGAACATAGACGTATTCACGTCAAAACTCTCCACCTCTCATTGTTGGGGACTATTCACATTTTCATTGTAATGGTATCCTCAACATTTGTACCAAATTACAATTATATCCGAATTTCCGATATATCCGAATTTTACAGTGCAATTTACAAAGACATCCTGACTGCACCAATTTGAAGCAATGGAAAGGTGGCACTGTAAAAATCGACCCGCTCGCGCTAGTACAGGCAATCGAAAGATACCTAGTAGTTCGAGGCTATGGCCGCGTTAGGGACAAAGACAGTGCAGACAGTGATGATGCAGATACGGACGACGATATAGAAGAAACCTTAGCAACTGTAGTGATATCTGCATCTGGGTCCAAACACAAGTTACAGTTCCTCATCGGGAATACAGTGCTGCCTTACAACATGACTGTTTATCAAGCAGTGAGACAGTTCAGCAACAGCAGCAATGACCAGAGCGAGACAGATACAGATAACGAGACTCCTCTGGGTCATGCGGGGGTCTGGATACAGACGCACACGATATACTACAGGCCGTTGAAGGAAGAACCGAATATTTCGCAGAAGTCTAGTACAAGCAGCACCGCTTCAAGTCGTAAAGGCAAAGGCTCGAGTAGTAAGAGTGCTTTAAGGAGAAAGGGGGATGAGTTATGGAATGAAGGATTAACTCCTGCTATACTATCACCTTTGACTCCTTTTCTATCGACACAATTTCCCGATATTGTTACTATACAAGACGCTTCATTGGAGGTTCTATGCTTATTGCGCATCCTAAATGCGTTGAATCAGCATTGGTCGACGTTATATCCTGCACTTGAGTATAGGCCGATAATCAACCCTCCTGAGTTCCTCAACAGTAAAATCGCGGCTAAAGCTTCAAGACAATTGCAAGATCCGCTGGTTATTATGACTGGGAATTTACCCAATTGGCTCCAGCAAATTGCGTCGGTCTGCCCGTTCCTGTTTCCATTTGAGACTCGCCAGTTGCTGTTCTACGCCACATCGTTCGACAGAGATCGCGCCCTGCAGAAATTGCTGGATATGACGCCGGAGCTCAGCAGTACAGACTCACAGGAGCGAGTGACACCGCGCTTGGACCGCAGAAAACGCACAATTTCCAGGGAGGATATTCTTAAACAAGCGGAGCAAGTCATGCAAGACTTGGCTACGTCCAAAGCTTTACTCGAGGTGCAATATGAGAATGAGGTAGGCACGGGGTTGGGACCAACGCTGGAGTTTTACACTCTCGTCTCGAAGGAGTTGCAGCGCGTTGATTTGGACTTGTGGCATGCGCCTGACAATCCTGGGGATTATGTGCACAATGCGGTTGGGCTTTTTGCTGCGCCGTTGCCGCGCAATGCCAAAGTCAGTCAAGTCACTAAGGTGAAAACGAAGTTTAGGTTTTTGGGGAAGTTGATGGCTAAAGCTGTTATGGATTCTAGAATGGTATGTTTTCGTATAAATCGTTAAATCTATGTTAAGATTTTAATGTACTTATATGCACTTGTGTTTCAGTTGGATTTACCATTTTCTTTAACTTTCTACAAATGGATTTTGGGTGGAGAGCATTCTCTAGGCTTAGCTGACTTATCACAAATCGCACCTGATGTTCAGAAGACCATCAAAAAGATGCAGTATCTTGTTAGACAACGTGATGCAATTCTAGCGGACGCGGAATTGACTTCTCTCGAACAAAATGATCAGGTTTGTATAAATTACGCAATTTTTAACGTCAATATGTCTATATTAGCATAGAAAATATTATCAAATAAAAAATATAATTTCTGATATAGACATAATCACGGCGGTGTCTATGATGCTGTCAATCCGCCTTTTTTTGTTAATTTTATAGTTATATTAATGATTTTTATTGTTTTTATGAATGATAGGTTGAAAAACTAGAATTTGATGGTTGTACAATCTCCGACCTGGGAATTGACTTTGTCCTTCCGGGGACCAACATCGAGTTAATCCGTAATGGTCGCGTCACGAGCGTTACTATCAAAAACCTGCATCAGTACATCAATCTAGTGCTGCACTGGTTCCTCGTCGAGGGAGTCAGTAGGCAAATGGAATCTTTCCGCGAAGGTTTCGAGTCTGTGTTTCCAGTGCAGAATTTGCGCATGTTCCAACCCGAAGAGCTGGAGGCTGTGTTTTGCGGCAGTCCAAGGGATTCGATCAGTGGGTGGGATGTGAAGACGTTGATGGAGTGCTGTCGGCCTGATCATGGGTATACGGCAGACTCCCGCGCAGTGCGTTTCTTGTTTGAAGTGCTCAGTCTGTATAATCGAGAGGAGCAAAGGCTTTTCGTACAATTTTTGACTGGAAGTCCTAGGCTACCAGTAGGGGGTAAGTTAACTAAATTTACTGTATTTATTATAGCCACAATATTATGGTTTCTATATTGTTTTTAGGATTCAAGAGCTTATCACCACCTTTAACGGTAGTGCGCCGTGACACCAACTTGAATCCAGACGACTTCTTACCATCTGTGATGACCTGCGTTAACTACCTCAAACTTCCAGACTATTCGAGCATCGAAGTAATGCGCGAGAAGCTCAGCATCGCTGCGTCTGAGGGACAACACTCGTTCCACCTCTCCTAAGCTGCTGGCAGATGGAGTGACTTGTTTTTGTGTGCGAGGACTTTATTTCAACCACATGCAGATATTGCGATATCAATTTACCGGAAAGTGGATTATTAAAAATTACAATATCTTGACAAATGCGAGTTTTCGGGGTATCTGTCAGTGTAGTGGAGAGTAATTTAATTTATTCAACGTTTTGCCATCTTCCTCAGTTGTACAGACTTTAGTTTACGATTTTAATGTTTTCTTTTTGTGAGATATGTACAAGCCGAGTGCTTTCTTAGTTGTTCTTGGTTTCGACCCAGGTGTAATAAGATTGTGAATAATATTTAGTTTTGCGTGAATTTGGACACGGGCGCAGGTGGTAAGTCGGGATTTTGTGCGAGTGGAGCGACGCCCGTAGTTTCTATTTTCAGAAACTGTTGAATTATAAGTATGTGAATATTTGTAAGACATTGTAATTACTATCGATTCTTCTATTCTTTAATTTCGTGTGCACCAGAAAGCAGGACTAGACTGAAACATCTGTGCTGTTTCGTGAAATGGAAGGAGGTCGATGATGCATATTTAAGAGATAAAGTAATATTACTGCTGCAAACAGCATTTATTAACTACTGTAATCATAAAGTGCAACTATAATGTTTCAATAAATTTCTATACGAAAATTGAATCCTTCACATCACCATCACCGTGAATATGGAAGGATATGCGGTAACAGGGACTTGTAACGAGATCTTTGACTATTTGGCTTACAATCAGTATAATCAGATGACATTGTAATCGCGGAGAATAATGCAAGCGATTGCTTTTTGCGTTTTTAATCACTACGTAAATAAAATGTACGTAATGTACATCACACAACGATCGCAAATAGCAATGGCTTAAATTGAAGTTTCAACCTTCGAAAGACATGCTAACTTTTTGGCACTTGAAGAATGCAAATTTTTTGATTTTCCGTTTTTTCATAATATCAGGGTAGCCACTTTTCTGGAAATCAGGGAAAAGGTCATTTTTTGGTCATAAGTCGGGGAATATTACAGCGCTGCAATATTTTCTAGTTAAAAACAAAAAAAACTTATTCGTGTCCTACCAAGCTATACTTGAACTATTATGATTACAGAACGATTCACGCTCGTGTTTTTAAATTACCATGGCAACCTCAACAAAATAAAACTAGCAATCAATCACGATTGTTATGCAATCACACTATCCATGACAAAAGATATACGTTGTGAATATAAATAACAGTGTATTCCATATCAATGAAAGAAAATTTCGAGCCCTCAAGATCCACTCATACTTTAATATACAGTAGAGCTCCGGTTATCCGGACTGATTGGGATCGGAGCCCGTCCGGATAATCAAAACTCCGGATGATTGGACACCATATAAAATGCATAGTACTGCCCAATGCTCTCCCGAAATTCCATGTTTCCGTCGCTTAAAGTCTTTGAAAGTGATCCGGATAATTGGCATTCCGGTTAATCGGCGTCCGGATAACCGGAGCTTTACTGTACTCTTAAAGATCTCGTTTTTCAATGTGAAAACTACTCATTAGAAAATAGCTGACGATGCGATGACTAATTATCTACGATTAACCAAATTTGCTAACCATAGCTGTTAACCAATGCTGAATATCTGCCAAACTATAAGTGTGGTCATTTGCACAAGAATTTGCAACAACGACGTGCTTGCAGTAAATCATATTGATAGTTCTCCACAAATTTTCAAATGATATTTCTCGGTATGTAGTACAGTAATATGATTTCTTGATAATATGATATATAAGGATTATCTAGGGACTCAAGTCGTGGAGTTACGGATCATGAATTTCAGATTCGTCAAGATTATTATTAATTGACCGTTTTTTGACACGGAATTCGAAAATCGGCGGAACCTTAAATTCTTCCTACAGAAAATTTGCGTCTAAACTCGGCCGAAACGCGTTTCGATATAACTGCCCAAATAACAAAAGTAAAGCTCAATATGATCTTGGGAGCATTTGTATGTAAGTAAGTACTTCAAACGATTCTGCTTGGCAATGAGATCAAAAGCTTTTGTAGGTACGAATCCCAATCAGAAATGCAAGTCCAAATTTCCTTTCGCGCTGTAGAACACTTTTTCCGTCTATTCTCAATGAACGGATAGTCTTCGGAATTTTGTGAGTCCGCACATTGGTATTTGAGGAGAATACTGGCGATTTGAAACCGCGGCCATTTGCGCTTTGACTATTCATAATGTCAAACAGTCTTTCGAGTATTCGAATGAAACGGGTGGTAGCTTCGCTGTTGACAAAATTTTGATGTCCAGCCCTTTATCCTTTTATTCGCGACTCTCACATGGGTTGTTGATAGCATTTCCTTCGTGACGTCTGTACTATTATATTGAATGTTCCTTTGCTCCGATTCTGTACCATAATCCAATTAACCCCGTAGTATATTGTTCTTGTTGTGGACCTGTAAGTTGGGAGAGAATATACATTCCATCTATAATAAGCGCAACATCACCCATATGCTCAGACTTCGTCGTTTCAACCTTCAAATACTCCAAAACACCTGATAAGAAATCCTGGTTCACAACTGTATTCCGCTACCCATTTTATTAAAGTGGACTCGTACGGAAGGTCTAGTTGTTGACGGACGTATGCGTATGCTTTAGGCGAGTAAAAATACAACGTCGGTGGAACTTTTCTTGTCCCTGTTTTGCAGCTTACACTGAACTAAGTTTACTTTTTTTGTTATTTTACTTCTCTAGTGGATGGCTTTAAACGATGAGGTGACACTTGCGTTTCAATGGACATGATTTACCAACAAAGGCAAATGAGTAAATCATGGAATACATTGATTTCTATATAGTAATCGAAGGAACCTATGAACTGATGTTTAATTATTGTACAGGTTTTTGATCACGTGACTATTTGCTGTTTTTTACTTCTCATCGGCAGACGAACATATTTATTAGCCCAACAAACGCATCGAGCTCTCTGTTTCGATCACGTGAACAAACGCAATAGACGCAAAAATGTAAGTAAGCAAAAACAATCGCTAGTACACAGGCCAACAAAATGAGAATAATAATCGTCCACATAAATGAAACATACTGACTTTTACCCTGAATTCAGATCCGCGAATAATTTTTCTTTCTAATGTACAAAAATCAAGTTATTTAGGACGAAAATTGCCAAAATGACGATTTTTTCTGTACATTAAATGTGATAAAATTACATAAAGTACGTGTCAGTTTTCTAGTGTGGTAATTTTGTATTGTTTTGAGTTATTAGTTCGTTGACATTAATCCTCAACCGAACCAATTCCCGGTTGACGAATATTATGTCATTAACAATTTGATATTTAGTACATAAATTAAAATAATTTTTCTAATAATCTGTATACAATGAATATAACGAATCGAATTTTAGTATGATTCAAAATTCGTTGCAATCATTCGAGAAAAAAAAACCTGTTGACAATAGATATCAATAGATATCAATCGATGCTCATTTCGAATAGAGAATATGAATTGTATATTTGGTTAAAATGTATATCTTTTTTATATCTAAAGCATTATCATTGGTTTGACGTCACTGCCCATTCACGGTCTCTGTCAGTCACATTTATACGAAACTCGCGCCGTATGCAGCGTACCATTGGCGGCGTTCATACGACTTTAATTTATTACCTACTTTCAATATTTAAAAAATAATAATAATGAAAGGATATAAAACATTATTTCTAAGGAATATTATTTCATAATACATATGTACTAATTTTCAAAAAATTAAATTCAAAGTAGTTATTATACAAAGTAATCGTAAAGTATTCTGTCAAGTACAGCGGCTGTCTCAATTAAACCTCATATTTAGCGCTTATTTAAATGAGCTTAGCTTCGCTGTTTGTTCGCTGTGCTTTTATTAATAATACTGATTGTCTAGTGATGTCTTACAAATTTATATGAGTGAAATTTTCAACAATGATTGATTTTGAATTGATAAGTCGACCAAGGCCGTCCTCAAGTTCTGAATTAAACACATTCTATCTACAGTTTAAGTGATTATATGATAATATTAAGTTCGCTCATTGGGAATGACTTCTAAAGTTATAATATAGGTAAGAAATATTTGTACAAAAGAAAACAATAATTAACTCACCTGATTATAGTTTAAACGATGTAGACATTCGGAAAATGTATTTATTGGATATATTTATATCTTGTTATATTTTCAACAAACTGTAGATTGTAGAGCATTGCAGAAAATACAATTGTAATTGATGATCCCAATAAACATAAAGCATTAGAATCGTTTGTGTTTATGTATACATACTATACACACTATCTCTTTCATTAGGAATCATTATACTTATTTGCATATTTTGCACATACTCACAATCAGTTGAACAAATTCGTATTAATCACACTGTAGTTCTGATATTTATATCAATCTAAAAATAAGCCTAAAACCGTTAAAATCAACCAAAAATTATGAAAACCTTAGTACTTAGCATTATCTTAGTATTCGTTGTAACTACAAGAATTTACACTGTAAATTCAACATGGCGGACTGATCGAAGTAAGTATCAACTGTACCTACACACTTCAAGCAAAACTAGATAAATTAATTTAACATTTGTGTATTTACCTATTTAAAACACAAAAATCAAGAACCGAAAATTTCCGGACATCTATTGACTGATGATATAATTTCACCAAAACATAAAAAAGTCCAAAAAATGATTACAATGTGGCATAACATGTTTCGTAGTCGAGTGGAGCCAAAAGCAGCTAACATGTTACTAATGGTAAATGTTAATTTGATATTTGCTTAATTTTCGAATTAATCGTTCTTAGAATTAATCGTTTTTAGAAATGGAACAAAGATGCTGCCAAAACAGCACAACTTTGGGCCTCGGAATGTATGGTTTTGACCCATGACAATACAACGGGAAGAACAGTTTCAGGTTATGGACCTTGTGGACAGAATATATTTGTTGCAACGCAAAAAGTCTCATGGTAAATATCATTATATACTTACTTTTTTATAATTACTCTACCAATGCACATAACCTAAAAAGAGTAATTCATTCTAGGAGATTCGCAATTGAAACATGGTACCTCGAAAAACACGATTTCCAATATGGCCGCACCGGAAACGAATTGAAAGCAGTAGGACATTACACACAATTGGTGTGGGCAGCCACCCATCAAGTCGGTTGTGCGTTAAACGAGTGCAATCGTTTTGGAAACAGAGCAGTTGGGACATATTTCATTTATGTCTGCAATTATTGTCCAATGTATATGTCATTGCATGAATTAAATACTTAATTAAGTAAATTAACAATGAACTATTTTAGTGGAAATCGTCCTAAACGTTTGGCACGTCCCTACCGAAAAGGAAAGCCTTGTAAATCATGCCCGCGTTCCTGTCATGAGAAAAAATTCTGCACAAATGCGTGTTACGCAGCTGATCAATGGGCTAACTGCAGACAATTGAGGAGACGCTTTCCAGATTGGTTATGTCGCACGTATAATACTAAGGAAGGTAAAGAGAGATTGAATAACTGTCGAGCTACTTGTACTTGTCGTCGACGTATACACGATTAATTGTACTCTAATTAATTTTAATTACTTAATAAGGAATGTCATGTATTTTATAAATTGCAAACTGTGGTTTACTTTTGGTGTCAAAAAAATATTCGGTATATATGTAAGTCCGGAGTAAACAACACAACATATTAAAAAACATAAACTACATTGGGTAACTGTACAATTGTATCTTTGCCATCTTAACCATCTTAACATCATGTAATGCACGCCATGTTGGGACATATCCCGTTGGCGTGATGATACTTTCCGGTTATGCTATTTTAGCGTGAAATGCGAGTAAAGTGCTTGCAATTTGTGAGTTTAAATCGTTTAAATGGGTTAAAAATGGGAACATTTGCCATAATTTCAAACCAAATTTTAAAGTAAATTACGAACTGTGTATTTGAAATTGTAACTAGTGAATTACTTATTTTCAATTGCAGTTCTACACTAGATAGTTAAGTACTTTGAATGTACTCGTACTTATACAAATAACGGTCGTAGATAATTTTATTCTCTGAATAAAATGATCAAATATCTTTTGATGGCATTGAAATTAATAGAAAATATAAATAATTTGCAGGTTCCGTCACGCTTTGCTGTTGCACTCTCCCACCGTCCCCCTCAATTTGTTTCCTCCTGTTCCGCGGGAGAAGTATCTTTAGTAAAATATGTATAGAAAGGAAACTTTGAAAATTGTTGATACTGTTTTGAACCCGGTTTTGCCATCATTTACCCTTGCGTATTTTCGTATGTTCGTTTGTCTTGCATTTTTTGAACTACTTGCTCTTTTCGGCACTTGTTTGCTTACTCATACACTTTTGTATAGACACAAAAATACTTTACAAACTTTCGAAACAATACAGATCGCTCCGTCAATCATACCAGTAATTCCTGCACAAAACAACTACACAAATGGGTAACAATCACACAGACGTACTTATCCATAGGCCTATTGCAGCTGTTTTGGCAATTTCTTAATAACGCCAGAACTTGGCGGTCTAATTGTTTCTCCCAAACCTTGCCGGTAACATCCTGAATATATTTGCCATTTTCACTATTGCTCAATCTGTTACCATTCAAGCTGCCAACCCTGTACGAATCATTTTCCCAATATTTTATATATGAAGATATTGGAATAATAACACCATGGGGCCAATTCATCTGAGTAGAATGAAAATTTTAATTCACAGAGTTAAAAATATATATATAATTGTTACAAAAAGAGTGCCGCTCATACCTTGAGATGATTTTTACAGAATAAATTAATGAAAATAACGAGCAATTATATGCAATTCGGCAAATAGAAACCACCAATTTGTTTGTTTACTACTTATCTAGCCACTCCCACGAGGTACCCACAACGGGTTGATTTATTTGACAGGTGTAAAGCCTTTCATGCAAGCAACCAAAACCGCTCCTATTAAAAAGTGCAAACACCTATCTAGTAGCTAGTTTGTTATTATAAAAAATTCAATTTCTTGTATTCTTAATTGACTGCCGATGATTAAACGCAAAATATTCGTATTTTTGATTCATTTATTCTGCAGACACTAGGTACGGTTTTACGGTGCATTCATTTTGTAAATATTCTACATATTATATTTTAATTCTCTGAATTATATTTTGCATTCTGCGCAGATCAATTGCGCCCAGCTTGTCTCACTATATACTGTACAGAACGACAACAAAAAAATTAATTAAGTTGCAATTAAATAAAATACTACTATGTTATAATCAAGTTATTTTGCAATTCACCTACTTAAAATGAAATAACTGCGTTATTTAATAGTCCAGAAATTTTATTCACTGCAGTATGCGGTAGTTCCGGTAGTTCCGATTTTTGCAGACTTGTTTATAGTATTGATTTAATAAATAATCTAAGTTTGTCACTCCGAGCTACAAACGGATTTTTTTCGAAATGGAAAAAACTGCGAGAAATTGTTCATTTCCAAACTTTGACAGTTATCACGCACTAGTTTTCGAAAAAACTGTGGTTTTAGAAGACTAAATTTGCAGTAATATGTATAATACTAAAACTGCCTCTGTAAACGCAATAGTTTCCGAGATTAAGCCAAAGTCGCCAAAAATTTATCATTATTTTCCCAAAGTATGATACTTTTAACTTAATTTGTTCCTGAGTTATGATTACTCACATTTGGCTCTCGATAACATTTCTTTTACATGTTTTAAAAATTATTAAATATCTCTGGTGTGCATATATAGTTTGTATGGATATGTACAGTTTCATAAAATTGCTATGAAAAACTTGATTAATTAGAAATTGATTAAGTTGCAATGAATAAAAGTTTTCCGAAAATATGATTCTTTTAACTTAATTAGTTCCTAAGTAAAGAAAAACCATCAACTTCAATTGTTGATGGTTTTTCTTGATTTACAGGTAAACCATTTTGTTTGCATTGATATATGAAGTAAGAAAACTTTGATTATGAGTAATTAAAGCTTGATAAAGTTAAAATTAATTAAAATGTAAACATGTTATAGTGCACTTATTATTTAACGCAGTTCGGTCGGCTGATTTTAGTACAGATAAATCAGAAATTTCGTGCTTTATTTTTTGCAGCCAAAAATAATTGCAGTTGAGCTGTTCATTTTCCATAAAAAAATATCAAACTTTTAGAAAATCTTAATGTAAATTGCCTCAGAGTACGGAGTACATACTAGGAACTGTGGTGCTCTCAAGCACATTTTAGGTTTAGCACTAATAAAGTTGGATGTGCATGTATTTTTGCCATTCCTCTTTGATCGGTGCTTCCCTTTTTGTGAAAAACAAAAACGCAATTCTTTATAAAAAGATGAAATATGTTAAGTATGTCTTTGCATTAACTGCAATTCAATTGGTTGTTCGACGAACGATTCAAAGAATAGGAAATAGTGTAGCTCCGTCCAATTATTCGCTGATCACGTCGACCTTCGAATGATATGCATTTTACATGCAGAAACTCTAAAACTTTAACAATTTTTTTTTCGGAAAATGAACGGCTTATCTGGAATATGTCATGGCTGTAACAACAAAAAAATCGAATTTTTCTGTACTAAAATCAACCGACCGGCTTTTTCAGCCAACTACCTTGTTATTAAATATCTCTTGTTGGTTACAACAATTTTCGAAAACTTTGATATTTTTTACGGGAAAATGAACGGCTTACCTGGAATAATTTTTGATTTTTCTGTATAAAGATCAACCGGTCGTACTTTTTTTTTGAAACACGCACCCACAGTCAACTGCATTGATATATTTTTCATAAAATTCCAAGAGAAGATTACTTATTAAATATTACATTAGTAAGAAAACATTGATTGTGATTAATTAAGGGTTGATAAAGTTAAATTTAATTAAAAGTAAGCATGTCATAATGAAGTTATTTGTGTTTTACGCTGCAAAAGTGAAATAATACTGAAATTACTTAAGTAATGTTTATTAACATCTTACATTTGCAGATAAGTTAGATATAATCCCCCAAAATACGATACTTTTAACTGAAATAATACCTAACCTAAGCAATATTTATTAAATTCTTACATAGCTTAGAAATCTTCTTCTAAAATATGACACTTTTAACTAAATTAGTTCCTGAGTTATGATTAGTTAACATTGATGTTTTTCGGTCTGGATATTTATGAGCTCACAAATCTATTAACTTTGTACATAATATCTACAAATAGTTAAAAAAAGTGATACAGTTCCGCGTGGTAATTCTCTTAATTCCATTTCTAATTACCAGCATTGCTCTTCATTTGTTATGGTACCAGTAGCAGTACCAGTAGGTACGTGCCGTGAATTTTTCTATATCTATGGATTCATTTCACATTTCTATTGAAATGCATTGAAAAAACAGCTCAGTATCTTCCTCTGTAAATACCAGCCTGGCTATCAATAAGTAAAAGTCAGCAAGAGCATGAGTATGAGCATAAGCTGCAATTTACTCACGTTGACGAAGCACACCTTCTTTTTGTAGGCATGTATCTACATGTATAGTGAGTAATCTCAGTGTTTTTCAAGTGAACCTAGCACCAAGTGCAAGACGTGTCGTCGCGCGAGGGACGTGAGCGGCATCCACTCGGAGGAAGTCACCCAGGCGTTGCTTTTGTCATGCCTGGCGCGCCTCGTCGGTCGTGTCACCAAAGCGCGGAGTCTTGGTGAGCATTTGCGTCTGGGAGGAACCCTCAAGGCATTTCTATCTTAAAAATATCTATTTTTATATTTATTATTATATTTAAGTTTTAGTGATTAATCAGTAATTAAATAGTGATTAGTCGATGTGTTTATAAAATTAATAAATCACAGTGAAATGAAATGTGTGCGGCGTTTCTACTAACAACCTGCGCATCCAGAAAAATGTTCACACAACGTCGTACAAACTCAACTTTAATGCAAGTTCAGGAAGATGACGAGAATCAGGATGAAACTCAAGATAGCGAGTTTATTAATCATGAAACTATTGAGTTGGATTCTTTAGAAGCATATAGTATAGATGAAGATGAAAATGATGATCAATCTCAACATTTACAGAAAGATGAAGATAATATTCCACAAGAAAGTCCGAGAAAAGTAAAATCTCTAAGTAAATAAACACCTAAAAAGAAGTTGATCTCCTCCATTGTTTCAGAGAGAGACTTATATCTCTAGTGAACGTGTCCAAATCGAAGAAACTCTTAAACGTCTCAATCTCAACGGAATCTGCAGGAATAACAATGGCGGCCATGACCACGCTACTTCAGGTCACGAAAAACACGAAAGTAACGCAGCGATTTGTTATGTGGAGGATATCATCCTGCCTGAACAGTCCATCCAGAGCCTGCACGACCTGCAGGTGATCACTGCTCGTTCCAACGACCTGCATGCGATTCCTGCGAGTATTTTGAAGCTCACGTCGTTATTGGTATTGGATTTAGCTGACAACAATTTGTTGACGGTGCCGCCGGAAATTAGCAGATTGGTTAAGTAAGTCCTGTTAATTATTTATTACGTAGTTTATTTATTATGTTGTTATATTCTACTTTCACTGGTTTATACTGAATTGAAGTGTTTTGTGGTTTATGCAGAAGTTTGACACGCGAATCACTTGTGAGGAAGTTAAAGAAGTGAAATTCTTTATGTTAATGTTAGAGCTAATGATGTAATCAGTCGGAGTTTTAATTGCTTTTCGATTCTAATTGTATTATATAATAATTTCTTTGTTAATTATAGACAATTTATTAATAGGATACTTTAATTTTCGATATGAGGTTAGCATAAGTTTACTTTTCTTATGCCAGTTGAAAGCTGTGAATTCCGACCGTGATTTGTCTTCCGTGCATTATTTAAAAAGTGCGTCGTTGCGTGTCTTCTGCCCCCATTCAATTGCTACTGCCGCCGCCTCCGTTCGTTTTGTGTTGCGTGTTCATCTTTCATTCATTCTTTGATTAAACTGGAAAGCGCTCTCCTCCTCGCCGGGCCATTGTGGTGCTTCTTTTCATTTCAATCCGCGCGTTCCGCATCGCCGATATTGCGAACAACTATGTATAATTAATCGACGACGGAAGAAGAAACTGAGGCGGAGGAGAAACTTTGCTGTTTAAAGTTTCAGAAAAATTGCTATAGGCTAGAATGACTCAAAAGGAAATTGGAGCTGTTTTTTTCTAGACGTTCTTTGTACCTTTATTTATATTTTAGTAACATTTTTCATCTTTCGAATCAAGTTGGATCTGAGTTTCTTTTGTATTTATTTTACACAGCAGTATTGTTTTTTTTATTGTTTGAGAAGAATTTGAAACTTGATCAATTTGTTTATTAAATTAATTTATAATTAGGTAGTTTAGATATTTTCGCTATGTTTCGTTGATTATTTAATAAACAAAATGTGACACCTCAAGAAAAATTAAAAATGAAATCCATTTCTTCTTAAGTTTTTGTTAATACAAATTTAAATATTTTAAAAGTGATCAGGTTAGCCAAACGCATAACATAATATGGACCGAGTTCCATGTAGAAAACCAAAGTTTGAGAAACAAAAAAAATTAGATATATAAGATGAAAATAATTTTGATTAATTGCTCTAACACTTCGAAAAATGATGTGATAAATCGGCCAAGTGCAAAAATGATTAATTTAACTGAGTTCATCATCCAAGCGTATAATATAATTTTGGGCCAAGTTCCAACATGAGGCGTTAAAAATGCAATTAAACTAAAAAAAATAATATGAAAACAATTTATTTCAATCAGTTCTCCTCCTAACTTTCCGAAAATTGTACCTAACTGTAATCAAAAATAACAAACTCCCCATTTTGATAAAATTCCGTAACCAATTAAATAGCAAGATATTATGAATAGTACAACTTTGTAGCAAGTTCTAGGTTCTATGGAATAAGATGGATGTTAATAATGGATAAGCCATGTTTCAAAACAAAACAAAGAAAATTTAAAAACTACAATGGAATAACACGATATATAGATAGGCCAAATACCAAAATATGAATGAGAATGAGAAAATACGACAAAGTTCTCTACTCCATCGAATTACAAGTGCTGCCAGACAGTAGTCTGGCCTCCCATCTGATAGATAGAGAGATAGATAGAGAAGTTCAACATAGTATGAAAAATGGATCAAGTTCCCAGATAGTTAGATAGTAAGTCTAAACAATAATATAAACACTCATTTTTGACCAAACTTAGTCCTATTATTCAATTGGTCAATGTAGCTTTTAAACTTATCCAAAGGTGTTTTTAAATTTTCTTGTAATCGATGGAATAACATGATATAAGGAAAGATTTTATTCGAAGCAAGTTCTTTACTCTATCGAATATATTAATACGATTGGAGGGACCAAGTATCTACTAAGATGAAAAATTGAAATAACAGTTACTAAGTACAGTTACTAGAAACTAAATATATCTATTGACCAAGTTCTTTAGCTCACAGAAAAAACACATGAATAAAATGAACTTGGTTGCGAGATGATTATCTGATTTTAAGTAAAATAAAAGCCCTCAATTCTGAGCTAGGTCCATTATTCAATAAATTGAATAATAGGTTGACCAATTTCCAAAATGTGAATGAGAAAAGTTTCAAAATAAAAAAATTGAAAATACAATAAATTAAACTCCACACAGGAATGAACCTAGAAAGTTCCAAGACATAGACTAATTTGAAAATATATTGATAAAAAGTAATATACAAAATTTGACTAATTGTAAGTTTCGTAACCTAATGAAAAACATGATATGTATAATGAACTATTTTAAAACGTTTTTGTGTAATCTAAAATTGGGATGCAAATTTGGAGTACTTTTCGACAGCCTAGGAAGCTCAGGACTACCATACAATTCAATTATCCGTTGAGTGCAGACCAATTGGTCCTTCAGTTTACGAGCAATTGCAGAAAAACTCTGCAATGTAAAACGTCTATACCGAGCCGTTGCCTAGCAACGCCTACTTTATTGATTTTCAGTGGTTACTATGTTTGTTTATTATGGCGGTAAAAAAATGACTAATTGCAAGTATAATATCCAAGATCACTGTGATGATGCTTTTGTTAATTTTATTTGCTTACAAATT
>JAODVP010111176.1:0-24706 GCA_025400035.1 Tetradonia laticeps
TAGATATACTCATAAAAACGTTGTTTTTAGATTTTTTAATCTAATATAATTTTTAAAGTCGACACCGGTCAGGTGAAAATAATAAAAATAAATATTGGATTAGACCGAAATACTATTCTTTTACTTCACAATCCAAAACACCAAAACAAAATAATTAATAGAAATATTATCTTAGAAATAAATATTTTTCAAGTACTTCTAAAGCAATAGAGAACTAACAAACTACTATTACTGTTTCAAGGACATAGACTATCAAAGACTGAACGTATTTTCGCCTCCAATGCAGAAACGGTGTTAGATTTTAAATTTGCCTGAAAAAATATAGAACTGATTCTATAAATTCCCCAATGTTATGCAACGTTTTACAACAAAATTCATCCACTATATCAGTATAATAATCAACGGTTATGCCATGCCCTTCCCCGTTTCCAAAGTGTAGTCAGAACTGTACCAACAAACAGCCAGATGCTGATCAGGGATGTTTTTTGAGTATTTTGATATAAGGAATTTGTGGTCTCCGGTCGTTCGTTACAGTGTTATTGGACGTTTTTGTTGTATAGAATTGCGATAAAGTGAATTTTTTTGGAACCATAACTTGAGCGCAAACTTTCGCGGTATGATTATGGAAACGTATACAGATGTAAAAACTACATATTGACAACTAAAATGACAGAAGTTCCCGTAACAACAGTGTTGTTCCTAATGAAATTTTGCCAAGGAAAGTGAGATGCGATATTGGAAGAACAAATATTTTACAAAGTTACTACCCTGATTTAATTAGCTCTTATATTTATGAAGCATACGAGAAGAACGTAATCATAACTTTGATATTGATACTCGAAAAAGTTAAATACGAACTAAATATTCCGTGTAAATACAGTTTACACTTATTTTGCATACCAGTAATATACCAGTTTTTACATACCAGTAAAGGTGTAATAAATGGTTGATGTAGATAAATGTATTTGAGTGTACCCTCAGAGTTTCTGAGATTATGCTTCCAAGTCAAAGCCATAAACAACACTATAAGTTCGGCTACAGTATATACCTATTTGTACTAACTGTATGAACACTTTTGAGGCGTGGAAGCTGTTACAAAGCGGTAGGGATTACCAGAATCTACCTAACTGTGCTTAGTTATAGCAAAAAATGTTCCAAGTCTGTTTGCACTATACAAATTTTATAGAATAGGGATAGAATGAACTCGACTGCTGCAAATCAACCTTTTCGTGCCGCCAGTACTTATTTATTGCGGTAACCGACTATGACAAGACACCCTACCAAACGATTAGAGAAGGTGTTGAATTATAGACGGATATTTATAGTCATAGGACTTATCCGGTGATCCTTGCGATGATAACAGCACTGATCTTATACTTCATTTTCACTGTATTTTACACTGTATTTTCGTAGATAGGTATGTTACATTAATGAAGCTATAAATAGCGAGCATCACGAGTATCAATCATGTGAATAAGGGTTAGAAATGGCGCTGTTACTATTACTCCTATTACTCTCTGCTTGTATTATTATATAACTTACTAAATATAGCAACTTCAGAGCAATTTATTTGACATATAAATACCGGAAAAGTACCCTTATGAATTATTTCCCAATTGTAGGACACTTGGGAGTCTTAAAATACACCAATCTGGAATTAAAAGGTAAACCAATACGAGGTTAATATAGTTACTCTCTGATTCTATTTTAAGAGTATTCTCTTTTAGATGTACAGTAGAGATCCGATTATCCGGACTAATTGGGACTGGAGGCCTTCCGGATAAACAACCATCCGGATGATTGGACACTATATAAAATACATAGTAGTGCTTAATGCTCGCCCGAAATTCCATGTTTTCGTCGCTTAAAACAGTTTTTGAAAGTGATCCGGATAATTGGCATTCCGGTTAATCGGCGTCCGGATAACCGGAGCTTTACTGTATTTTAGATGCACTACCATTAGTGGCGAAACATTCCATCGATTCGGGAAAAATGTTGCTTTGCATGGGCAATGGATTGCCAATCTTTGGCAATGCAAAGCATACGCAATTAATAGTAACCTGAGGTATGTTACACAAAATATGCCGTACTACTACTACTTTTCTTAACAATATAATGGGCAACAGCTTGCTGTGTTTGCATGGAAAAGCATAGCGATCGGGCCGATAGCTGATGGTTGCTTTAATGAAAAGAATGCTAGTTGTTATGTGTCGAATAGCAGAGCATGCAGAACAGTTAGCAAAGAAATTTGCCGATAAAGCAGGAGGAATTGCATGCAAATTCATACCTGGCCAATATATGTTTGCAAGTAAAGACGCAACGTTTCGTTGTAATTAGAATTAATTTTTTTTTTGCAGTAGTAGTGATGGGAATTGTATCCAAATGTTGATCAAGCTGGTAATACGATGTTAGAAAATTTCAATCGGTAATAATTTAAAAAACCATAATCAAATTTTTCAAGGCAATATTTTGCAGCATGGCAGATTATTCTGCGTGACGATGTTTATCATTATTGAAATATTATGATTTTGTATACAATTCGTGAAAGGAGGGATTCAGGTGGAAAGGTTTATGTAATTTTATGAACGAATTTTTTTTTAAATATTACACGTTTGTTTATAGTTAAAAATTACTCTGTGAACGTTTATTATTATTTTAGGTTATTGACTAACAAAGCTATGTATATGAAAGCAATAAGTCAAAGAAATTGACACAAGCGATAGACACCGACTCATAGACTACTTAATTCACTTAAAATGGGTGATAAAGCTGTACAACATGACACCGCATTATTTTAGGGTGTAGAAACTTCGTATTTAACAATTTCTTACACGCTTTTGTGCCTAGCGTCCTGTAGTACAAGTGAGTATTTGCGATACTTGTATTACATTAATTTAATTCAATTATGTTTATAAGAAATAGCATAGCAAGAAGTAGTCAACATTTTAGGAACAGAACGACCCGTGCATGAATCTGACATTAACGACTTTCTTTACTTAAAAAAAGATATCAAAGAAACAATGCGTTTGTTTCCAGCAGGACCATCAGTTGCCCGTAAAACCCTGAGAAATTACTTTTGGATGGACACGTCATTCCGGAAAATACAAAATTTCTTTTGGATATACTAAAAATCCATAGGTCTCCATATAATTGGTCCGATCCTTTAAAATTAAACCCAGATTGCTTCGTCATTGATGAAGTGAAAGAGCGCCATACATACTACATTCTATTTTTAGCGGGGCTTCGGTCATGGTTTGGTAATCTACAATATGCAAATTATATTATTGACACGTAGCGCTAAATTAGTTCATTATTAGATCATTTCCGGAGCACCATTTTCAATGATTAACATAGCAACTATTTAGCCATTTTACTGAGAAAATTTCAATTGTTTACAACATATAAATCAATTGAAGATATTGAAGTGGAGCAGGGTACATTGTTGAAATGTATTAAAGGAGTGAATTTTCGTTTTGAACGTCGTGAATTCGAAATTTATAGATAACATGTTCGGTACTTTACCAGTCAGGCATTTTACGTTAAGTAAAGCCTAAAATATATTGTAAAAAATAAGTACTCTATTGATTCATCGGGTACACTTCTAAAGTTACCATATAACAAAGCAAAATTTACGCGTATTGTAGAGATGAAACGGATAGTGGATTGGTCGGGTATCCGGTCTGCTACATGACTAAATTGCCAGCACAGGATAACGCGATACATGCACAAGTGTTCCTAGCACAAGTGCACCTTCTACAATAACAACAACTACTCCAAAAGAAAAACAAACAACAATGATGTCACGGAATCATTTCAAAGAAAATTATTTTGCATGTAAATTAGGCAAATCCAAAATCGCAAATATATATTTTGCAATACATTTTTCCCGATATCTACAACATGTAAAATGAGAACAATCATTTCGAAACTAGTTGATGGAGCAAGGTATATAAATCTCTTAAAAGCATTTCAACAAATAACATATATTTGTAGTTCTGGCGTTTCCTGTATATCCTATCCAATAAACAATAAAAACAACTTTGTAAAAGGTTTCAAGTTCGCGCGCAAGTAAAAGTAAAGAAATCAATGCAGAAACGGTGTTAGATTATATAATTGCGTGAAAAAAATATAGAACTGACTCTATAAATTCCCCAATGTTATGCAACGTTTTATAACAAAATTCTTTCACTATATCAGTATAATAATCAATGGTTATGCAATGCCCTTCCCCGTTTCCACAGGGTAGTCAGAACTCTACCAACAAACTGCCAGGGATGTTTTTTGAGTTTTTGACTAGAGCACCAACAACACGCTTTGGTCAAACATCTTCCCACACAAAAACATACAAAAAAAGGCTCTTATGGCCCCGACTGAGGCATCATTGAATGTACCCTCGATATTCGAAAATACGTACGGGTAGCTCGTTCTGACGCAATGTTGCCTCTACCATAATCATGAATCCACGGAATGCATCAACTGATGACTTGCCAGGTTGATAGGTAAATTGCTGCCTATTGAGTAGTCTTGTAGCATCTCTTCCATAATGTGGTTGTCCATAATGTAGTTGTCCATCGTTTTCTCTATGGTTTGCAGAAAGCTACCTTTCCGTACACTATTTCTGGGGTATGTGACCCAAGACATAATTTGCCCTAAACACTTTCTTCAAAAGAGGGCTCAGAATAAAGAAAACTGAATCAGTGCCGAGAAATCATTTCCCATCGAGATCGGGCAATTGTGTATTAAGGTTCCAGGGCATCTATTTCAGACGCTGAGCTACCCATCATTACTTCTCTTCACTTCGTCCAATCCGGTAGTCAAACGTTGCGTCTCGCTGGGTCTTTAGGAGCCGTCAACCAGGCCCCAGCCTCCTCCTCCGCCTGCTTCTTACAAAGCAATCTCAGCACAACAGTGCCAAATGAATTGCATCATGCTTTGCTGAAAAGTTTTAACGCATTTATAATGAATAAAGAATATCACTTCCTTGTTCTTCCCTTTCACTGAACATTCTGAGGTGGTGGAGCGTCCACCCCCGCCACGATTGCCTCCATGATAGCTTCATTTAAGGTCTCAGTTTGTACCGTATGGAGGGGAATATTAGAATAGCCTTCGGCTAGGATGCTGATTTTTACCCCGGGGGGCAGGCTGAGTGGTAGACACTCCTGGTGTTCAGTAGAACGAGTACGCCGGCAACCTCAGTGCCTGTGTCGAGGTCTGGTCCGTTCTCGGTGAAGCCTCTTATTAATAGTTATCCACTTGGCCAGTTTACAGCAATTCATATTTTATATGTACCTATTCAAGTTATATTGACTGGCCAAGTGGATAGGAACAAATTTGTACCTAAAATATTACAAATTAAGGGTGTTTTTTTTCTATTATGGTTTTTTAACCTGTGTGAAACCAGGTGGGTTCAACACTGCCAGCCCTGCTCTAGATGCCCTTGCTCCTCGCGAAACATCACCACGGCAGCAAGAAGGTCCATTATATCAGACTCTGCGCTCTTGTGCCCCGACCCTGGCATGATTTGTGCTCTGTACAATTCCTCAGTATTGAGATTACAGCCAGGCAGGGGTTAAGTGATATTAATCTGACTTCTCAGCTGCGACCTCACAGGTATAGGTGGCCCTATCGAGATGTACGCTATCCCGTGCTTGAGCATTCTTTAAAGTACATAAGACCTTAGGCCCGTCGACAGGATTCGCGTGTCCCTATACGCCTAAGAAGTTTGACCTTCTCGAATCAGGCAGCCAGCCTTACCTGTCCAATTTGCTTAACGACCTACGTTGGTCCGGCCGCCCAGTGAGCCAGTGTCCTTCCCTGTCGTCGGCCCTGAGCCCCCTCACAGCATCATGGTGGCAGTTTCCGAGGGGGATTCCATGGACAACTCTAAACTTTAGGGTTCATTGGATTGCAAAAACCTAGTCTGTTCGCAACTTGCTTGAAGCCAGTTGCAATAAGAAATTGAAATTTGTCAACCTATCACCATTGTTTGAATGCGGAGCAGGGAGTAAAGTGAGCTTCTCAATCGGGGTATCGCAAAATATTAGTGTGTCGCGGGATTCGCACTGGGGAATAACTAAGAATTCAACTTTTTTAGTGCATATCAAAGACACATGTGTATACTGCCAGGATACGTACCAAAAACAGTGGAATACAATGATGCTTGCAGTGCAAAAACTGCGTCCTGTGAAGGTACCATAATATAATCTTCATTAAAAAATGTGTACGACAAATGTGCTGGCTAAACCTATGTCACTATTAGCCATATTATCTATGTATATTTTTTACACTTACTTATCGCCAAAAAGTGTATATTACATATGTATATCTTTAAAAGGAATGTAATTGAAAGAGTTACAAATTAGAATCAGGTAGAGTTAAAAAGCGGAAAAGCAGTGTTCTACCTGTTAACAGCGCCTCAAACGGGAATATAACACTTCGCATTTCTATATAATCCTATACATGCTGGCCTAGCTAAATCCAAATCAATAATAACCTCAAACGATCCTCAAAACGCTTAAAAGTTGACCAAACTGGCATTTCTTACATGTTATCAATAGAAGTTAAACTTACAACATGCATTTGATCCTATCGACTTTCTCTAATGAAGCAATCTCTCAACTTATTACAGGTAATTTACGATGGAATCCTAAACAAATCCAAAACAATTGCCACTGCATTTCAGAGTTTAACCAGCCAACCAGTCTAGAAACAAATGAAAATCTCACTGATCTCATCAACACACCTAGTTACCAAGATGCAATTGTAGAATTGAGTAAACTACATGAAATAGTGCGTTACCACCCCCCACAAGTAGCAATGGTCATGTTGCAGGAACTGAACGTGCCTGCGAATATAACTGAACTGCTCCTTAAAGAAACCACTACGAGAACGAGTAGCAAGTACAGTTATGCATGGAGATTGGATCAAAGTGTGCCGAATGTGCAAGCGATTCTGTTAAATATAACAAATAAACTGACTGCTGACATAAAGACAATGAGAATGGATTTGAGCACATTTCATAAGTTAAGGTACAATGTTTCATTACTTATGAAAGAGCATGCTGTGCTTGAGAAAAGGATTAATAAGTAAAAAAAAAATGCAACGCTTGTAACAACTTTTACGCTAAATTTGTTATAAGCAGGTTCTAACTGTAAATCAATAATTGTAAAATGAAGACCTAGAATTTTGCCAATATTATAGTAATAAGCATGAATCATATTTAGTCGTCTATATTTGACTCGGTTATTCTTCATACGAAAATCATGAATAACAAAAAAAACACTGCTGCCATATGAGTATGTACAACTACAACAAAAATAAATATTTCCTCATTGATGCCTTGTATTATTTTATATATCAAAAGATATCTGCTATATCCTATATGTACAATATACAATGTCAATAAATCGTAACGATTCTGTATGGGAACGAAAATAGGCCGCTGTAAAATGAACAAAGTCACATAACAAAATGATAAAAACCACGGCTAAGAATCATCCGCGAACAAGTCTTACATTAGTAAGATGTGAGATAAAATGAGATAAATGCTCATTATAAACATCAAACCATAATTATCAAATTTACATCAGCCATCATTTGTCATAATTAAGTCTTTTCACTTTGGGAATTTCACTGTCCACCCACATAAACACAATTTCCATAAATTATGGAATTGTTCCAAATAAAATGCAAAAACATGCGGAAAGGTAGCACTATGATTAGATTAACTCGTCTTCATTACGATTCACTGCTGGCGACGATTGTACTCATGTCGATAATCGCGCTCGGCGCGATCCATACGGTCCGGCCGCCAGTCTCGTGGGGGGTAGCCTGGCGGTTCACCAGGTGGGTACGGGCCTCCTCCTTGTGCATACGGCATTGCGTAGTGCGCGTACATTGAACGTTGCGTCATAGGAGGTGGTGGTTCTCGCCCGCGGCCGTATCGCCAATCTTCTCCAGCGCTCATTCTGTGAATAATAAAATCATATACGTCGAATAATATTATGAATAACACTCTCTACTATTACCTTGCAACATCTCGTTCTCGCACATAAGTCGGTCGGTAGTCGGAATACCGATCCCGTCGATGGTCAGCAGGGAAGCGGTCCCGATCCCGTGGACTATCGCGCCAACGTCCATAATCAGCTGCGTCGGGAGGATATGGAGGCCGAGGACCCGTATCTCGCTCGCGTTCTCTCCATCGTTGATGGCGCTCTTCTTCGTCAATTCGGGACTTTTTCCTGTCTTTATCTTTTCGTCTTGAAGGACATATACAAATAGCGTTAAATGTTATAAAACGACAATTTTTAACAACACAAGTTGGAAATCTGCACCACGTAATTAGGTACTAAAATAAATATATCTCAACTCACTTCTTCGGTTCCTTTTCTGAATCTCGATCCGCGTCGGAATCATGCTTTCGTTTCGAAGAGTTACTCGTCCGATCCTTATCATTTTTACTTGACGTACTTGGTCTTTCACTTTGAGACTATAAACAATGCAATGAGATACAATATAAGAGTTTTAAGCAATGGTTTTACCTCATTCTTCTTTTCTTCCTTGTTGACTGCTTTTTTATATAGTTTAAAAAGTTTTTTTGCGTCAAACTCGGTAAATTTTGATACGAAATACCACAAATTGCTGAAAAATTAATTTAATCATACCATAAATCAAAAACATATATACTATCTATAGTGGTGAACTTAGATTAGGCGATTTATTTGCGCGAGTTTAGTTTCCTGACAGTCTAAATGTGCGGGCAAGCAGTCTAGTAACTATAATTCCGCGAAGAGGCTGTGGTCATGGCTATGTGTACATACATCAACAAACTTGAGCAACACTGGCGCATTATTTCTCGCCTAATGTAAGTACACTATAAGGTAGAGTTGACGAAAATGGCGCCCATGTTTACTTCAGATCAGCAGATCATTTCCGAAATACAAACCTAAGTTTAGAAATTATAAAAGTACTCTCATCCCAGGCAGTCTGATATGTTATACACTAACCTCGAAATATTTACTACTGATACGTGAATTCCCTAAAATTGCTCACTTCAAAATTTCAAATTTTAAATTCAGTTGTGCGCCACGAAATAATTTCGATTGAAGCTAAAATTAAATGAGCCGCTTTGGCGCGAGATAAAACTTTTACAAATTTTGTGCTTTTTGCCCCAAAATTCCGTCACCCCGGCTTTCCCAATTCCTGCGTAAAGCATTCAATGCCCCTTTTATGCAGGATGAGTACGATGTGATCTTTTGATATCTAGGCTCTCAGGTATCGCGTGTCTATAACAAGTGAACTTGGAATTGTGTTACATTATCCTTCACAGTAGCGTTTTCAGGATCGTCCAGATTCAACGAGCATGTTAAGTTACCCTATACAGAACCTATTGGCACCTGATCCACTCACAGGTGCCAACAAAATAAAAGTCCCAATTATTTGAATTTTGGACAGTTGTAGCTATCACTTATGTACTGAGAAGCAAACTAGTTATCGGACTGCCCTGGTTTTGTAAAATTCTATAAATTGATTTCGACAACGCAAATGCTTTCTAGGTTACTGTGCCAACTTTGCCAACCCTGCCCTGCTCAATTTATTATACCTTCTCCATTCTTTTTGTTTCTCTGGTTCGGCATATTCCTCCAAACAGTTATTAATCTGCTCTCCAATTTGTACCAAACAAAGTCGCGTGTAGCTAACCTGTTCGGCTTCCGACAGAGTTTGATCTGGATTATCCAAAGCTTTTAAAGCTTTCTTGACGGGTCTCATCTTTTCTTTACACTAGAAACGCGATAAAAAGCTTTAAGAACATATTCAAGGATAAATATATAGTGATATAAACCCCTAACCAAGTTTGTTTCCCATACCTCATTGAAAATGGACGGATCCAAATCGCCCAAAACATCAAGCGCTCGAGGCTCATTATTCGCAGTAAAATGCATTGGCCCCGCAGACTTCTTCTCCTTCTTAACCTTTTTCTTCTCCTTCTCCACCTTTACATCCCTCTCCTTATCATTAACATCCGCTACATCATCATCCTTCTTCTTATTAATCTTCTTCGTAATAGTCACAGTGACTGTCGTGGTCTCCTCATTCGAACTGCCATCATCCTCAATAATCTCCTTCGTTAAAGTCTTCGCCTTTCTCTGCCTCTTCGGCTTCGTACCCACAGATCCTCGTTTAATGTCCAACTGCTTCTTAAGTACTTTGAGGAGGTATTCCGATCGCGATTGCAAATGCTTCGCTTGTGGTTTCTTGTCCTCATTTGCTAATATTTTATCACTAATGCCCAGCGAAGGATCCATCTTAATTTGTTCCCATGACCCCATGCCATACTGATATATACCATGCAGTAGTCGGGAATCCTCATAAACTCCCCACTCTACATCGAAATGAGCAGGTTTAGTGTTGAAATCGAGCTTCCATTTTCGCCTCTCTTCCGGACTAGATGGAAGAATCTCATCCAACGGCGCTAATTCCTCCTCGCATTGCATCATTGTTTTCGCATTGACAGAAACTCCTCCTAATTTAAATGATGGACCACGATTCCTCCTTTTGCCAGCCTCCACAACACCATTCTCCGTGTTTTCTTTGGTGTGTTCTCCCATGTAGGACTTGCAACGCTCTCGGAGCAACTCTCCCAACTTCTTCAGTTCAGGCAGGGACTTTTCCTGCAACTCAGCGTCGCAAGCCACTGCTTCTAAGCGTTTCAATGGCATGCTGAACTTTTTAAAGCTTTTAACAAAACGTCGAATCTCGACGTCCGTGAAATTCTTTATTTTCTCACGTCTGGACGCTCCTTCCTTAAGAGGTGGACGTCCACGTTTCTTGGGACGTTCCTCGTCACTTCCACCCTCCTCATCACTAGATTCGCCGGATTCCTGCACAGGTCCGCGCTTCTTCTTGCCCTCACCATCACTCTCAGACTGGTTGATCTGTTGTAGTGTTTTGCGAAGACGTGGAGGCAGATACAAATCTTCAATTTCTTTATTTCTCTCTTCCTCTTCTACTTTCTTTCGCAAGCGTTCGGGAATGATGTCGTCCCAATCTTTACTTTCGCCGTCTTCTTCAGGTGTAACACCCTCAGATGCGGGTGACTGGTCTTCTTCATCTTCCTCGAACGCTTTGATCTTTGCTACTTTAAATGCAGATAGAAGTTCGTCACCGGCTAGGGTTGGGGCTTCATCACGGGTTTCGGCACGACGAAGAATTTCATCTATATCACACTGAAATGATACAAGTTAATTGACATTTGAAATAGGGAAATAAGGAGGGGTGCAAACGTGAGCAAATACCATAGATTGTGGGAGTCAAAAGTTATACTAATGGCAAACCTCGTAACGCAAATAATGGCGTTTCCCTATCCACCGCTCGTGCTGCGTCGCGGTTATCGTAAGGGATTGTTTGAACCTTTAATTAGCCAGTAATAAAGTTTATTTTGGATGTAGAGAATAGATTCAAAACCACAATGCCTAACTTGATTTTGTTGTCGCTAGGAGTTTTTAGGAACCGAACACAGTTTTCTACAAAACCTAACTTATAGCTTTGTATTACTGAATTCCAAGTGAAAATTACAATTCAAACGTTTGCCACAACTACAAAAATTAATATTTTTAAAACGGTATCCTCCGATTTTGTTACAAATTCCTATATTATAGACCTATTCACTTCCAAAAATGAAAATCTACTCACCACAGGATCATCATTCTCATCCTCTTCATCCTTAAACAACTCCTCTGCACCAAACTTTAGAATAGCAGTCAAATCCTCTTTATTAAACGGATTATTATTCGAGGATCCCTTCTTATCCAACACCGTCCTCCCAGTCGTATCCATTCTCTGAATAACCAGATGATCTAAGACCATCTTCTGCTTCGCCCTCTCCACAATCTCCTCTTCTACGGAGCGTGCTGTCACAAGTCTATAAATATTCACCTGGTTCTTCTGCCCTATTCGATGAGCACGCGCTTGCGCTTGCAAGTCATTCTGTGGATTCCAATCTGAGTCGAAGATAATAACAGTATCAGCTGTGGCTAAATTAATCCCTAAACCTCCAGCTCTAGTCGACAACAAAAAGCAGAAATCCTGCGACCCTTCCGCATTAAAATGGTCCAATGCTTGTCTCCGCAACTCACCCTTAATGCTACCATCAAGTCTTTGAAATTGAAAATGCCGCCGCTGTAAATATTCTCCTAATAAATCTAACATCCTCACCATCTGAGAAAAGATCAACACGCGATGTCCGGTCTCCTTAAGCCTGGTCAGCAGCTTATCCAGTAACACCAACTTCCCCGATCCCTTCAACAACTGTTGTAGATAATCATTCTGCCCAATTTGAGAATCCACCTCCATTGGCTTTGTCAAGAACGAGTGATTACAACATTTTTTCAGTTCTATCACAATATTGAGAAATGTAGTCGTAGACCCTTTAACTCCTTTACGCAGCGCGTTATAGTTCTTCGTAAGGATCCACTTATAGTATTGTTTTTGAACGGCCGTCATCTCCACACGTAGAATTTGCTCGACTTTAGCAGGCAAAGACTTCTCCACGTCTTTTTTTACCCGTCGTAGGATAAAAGGTTCGAGTTGTTTGTGCAATTTGCCGTAACCTTTCGTTGATGCGTTCTCGTGTTGTTGTTCAAATTCTACCCAGGAGGAGAATTTCTCCGGCATGATGAAGTGTAACAGGGCCCACAGCTCCTTTAGGCTGTTTTGTAGAGGTGTACCCGTGATAAGAAGTCTGTGATTGGTATCGAACTCCATAAGTGCTTTATACAGCAAAGAGTCGTCGTTTTTCAAGCGATGCGCTTCATCTACGAGAAGATCTGCCCAACTAAGGTTACCTAAGAAGGCTTTATCCTTTAGTACTATCTCATAGGTAGTCAATATTGCATTGAACTTCAGTCTTTTCGATCCTTCGTAACTCCATTCATATTGGCGTAGAATATTTCTGGAATTCACGTCTCCCAAATAGGTAACCACGTTCATCTCTGGAGCCCATTGCGTGAACTCGCGCTGCCACGATGTCATTGTCGACAGTGGCACCACGCACAAGAATGGGCCATGCACTTGATGTGTATTAAATAAATAATACAAAAAACATATAGTCTGGATAAAAGAATAGAAATTAGTCTAATCTTCAAGAGATTTATGCCTAAAGGATGGTGACAAGTTTTGTATTGTCTGATTAAAACCGGCCGTCAACTGGTGGACCACGGACTGCCTAAATTATGTACGGACCACGTTTAAACAGTTTAAAATATACAACAAATAAAATAACTGATACCACTTTGTGATATTTATCCCATCTGGACGTCGGAGCTCTCATAAAAAATAGTTGATGGCCACAGGTGAATACCCATATTTGGAATAATCACACTGGGTTAAGTTTGTATCTTTCTGTATGTCTGTCTGTATGGGTTAATAGTATCTTTCTAAGATACTATTTTGATAATGCGTGCATTGCGTCATTTTCGGTATTCACCGGAAATTGAACAGCTTGCTTACACCACAACAGACCATGCACAATCCAATACTGAAAACGATTTCCTAAATTATTTTTGTTTTAGACCCCCTCACGATAGTTATATATGACAAATATCTCTATCTATCGCATATTGAAATTAAATAGGTACATACGTATCTGCGCGCACACACCCGCCGATTCTTAATGTGTCAATAAAACAGTTGATAATAATGTCCAATTCCATATCAACGAAAATCTAGAGGTAATAGCCCGTTTGCCATTAAACAATCGTGTGACTAAAAATCGCAGGTACGCGGGGGCTCTGTGGAGTGCGCACTGTAGACCATTCCGCAAACGTTAATTTCTTCGAAATTATAAGACTGGCCATACACGAACTACTCCAGCAGTCAGAGTTAACTGAATGCATGTAGCTGCGATCAAGAAGAGCACGAGCAGGTACCTGAACTGGTCGAGCTGCACGCGCAGTTAGCAACCACAATGTTGACAACTAATAATAACCAAGGAGTGGAAGTTTACATAAACACATATATACGAATACTAGAGACGCCGCCACGTTTCGCTGTTGCTACCTCCTCCCTCCTTCTACATCCCTCCTCCCTTAATTTGTTTCCCCCTGTGGCAGCCTTCCCGCGAGAGAACCAACTCAAGCAAAGTAGGTATAAATAGTCAGGTTATAATATGATATTAATTTCTTTATAATAAGAACATATGTATTTACATTTAATTCGTCTCTTAAGTGTTTACGATATGGATTACCATTTGTAACTGATTCAATTTTATGATTGCTTACGTAAAAGAGTAAAAGGTAAAAATTTAGGAATGTCTACTTTTCTTAATAACAAATCAAAATAATAATAATGAAAGACAACGATTTATCGGTAAAATAATCAAATAAAATTTGGGGTCCTTTTCTTGAAATATCTTTGGCTTATTTAAGATATTTATAGCATTTGTGTGGGGCTATTATAAAACTATGGTCCAATATACAGGGTGAGTCGGGACTCTACCAACAATCTGAACTATTTTGATATAGGAATGTATGGTGTTATGCAGTGTTATTCCCATTTATTGTTCAGTAAAATTGTACTATATTTTACCCTAAAAGAAATTCCAATAACTCGGTAATGAGTCGCCTGAGATTATCAACCTCTGAAAGTGTGTCGGTCGAGTTGTGGTTTCATCATGTATTGCATGTAAATTCTCTTTAGTGCAATTCTGCACAGCAATAAATTGATATAACTCCGTAAGGAGGCATCGGAGACCATATGTTCCAAATATCAAAATAGCCAGGTCACATCCCTGATCAATTGTTAAAAGTTCTGCTTCCAAAAATATTCTCTTTGTCACAATTCTGAGCCACAAGAAAGTCCAATAAGTTCCTGATATCAAAATATTCAGAACACATCCCTGATCAATCTACGGTAGTTTGGTTGTAGAATTCTCCCTCACTCTATATAGCAGGTATAAAGCCTATACCTATTTCCCCACATCTTACACCCATTGTATGATTTTTTTTAAATATTTGATAATTTCTATTACCGCCGATGCTAGTAGTGACAAAATAGAGCACGTGGATAGCTGCAGCACGTGAATTTATTACCTATTAGTAATGCCCAACAATGCTTACAGAATGACTCATTGAAGAGATTTAGCCTGCATTAAATTAAATTTAGAAAAAAAAAGAATGATATTGTGTGTCTGAATCAGTTGCCATTATACAATTATTATAATCACAGTTTGACAAAATTCCAAGTACAAATTAATTATGGAATTACTAAAGAAACATTTGAAAAAGTGTTAACAGAGTAAGAGTAACACCGGTTTACATAAAAATTTTAAAATAGTTTAGCAGATCGAAGTGGTTGTGATAAATACAGAGTGGGGCAAGTTAAATTTCTTATTGCAAATGAGCGCCAATCAGTGATGGCGGAGCACAAGAGAAGGCGATCCAGAGGGGAGTTTGTTGTTGATGTCTGCTTTTCCAATGCATATTCAGTAATCTTCACTGGTGCCTCTGTTAGACCCGAAATGAATTCTAATGCGGGTCACTACGTTTAGACAAACAACAAGTGTGAAAAAATGAAGACCTGGAGCCCTATGGGCTATTAAATCACCTAAGAACAGAGTCTCTGTGACTTAATTTTGCAAGCTCCCGATTTGTCCCCTATGTATCAAAACTTTAGGAAAGTGCCTACATCGCAAAAAGCATGTATACTTTACAAGACGCCTACAATGCCTTTTATTCGAAAAGGGAAAATTAAGTTGCCTCGTACTGTATAATACAACAAATATTCCAATTTATACTGCATCTTTTATTACGCAGTTGAAAGACCTTTTTCGCAATTTAATTGAGAAGAAATAGATCCATGTTTACTCCGGAAAATATAAGATTTTATAATTAATATAATATTTTATCATATATTCCTAATTTTTATCGCATTTTTTATCAAACACGTATTCGAATATTTCATTAGTTCTTAACACATAAGTTTCGCTCCCTTATAATAACACATATCATAATTTGTTATTTGACTTAAAGACGTTCCGGAATAATAAAATTATCTAAAGAATTTTTTTCAAAATATTACCAAGCCTTCACATTGTTATCACGATACACCATCTCGAATTTCGAAGGGTTTTTCCACTTCGTTTTCGAAAAATCTTTCTGGGAAATATTAGCAGCCCGTGTATGGCCAATCTTCAATTCATATTGTACGCGAGTAGCGAGTGAATGCTTAATCAAATTACTAAGGCAGAGTATGATATTTGATCGAAAATTGAAACAGATAATAGACTCGCTCGCGCACGTGAAGTGTGAACACATCGTAACAAGAAGATAAGAATTCGCATTTCAGTATTACGTTTATCAGGTCTGGTGTGGAGTAAGTAAAGGTTTCAAGAAAGTTAACAAAGCATAAGGTGCGTAAGGACGACGCAGTATAGGCCAAACTTGAAAAAGCATTCTCTAATTAATTCTATAATATTCCGAAAACTGGTACGGCCCGATGTTCACTGCAGTGTGCGATTACATCATCATTCCATCAACAGTTGATTTTTGTCTACACATCACTTTCCTCGCCATTCTGTCTATACACACGCACCATTATGCTTTCTGCTATCTTCAGAGTTTCCACATTTTTCGGATCATTTTTTGAAGTATTTTCAAAGAAAAGAAATATGGATAATAAGTAACGTAGTTTTTGCACGCGTATGCTCGCAAATAAAAGAAATATTGTAAGGCGATAATTTTGTTGACGTTTTAAGAAATGCATGCACGCAGGCAAAGTTACCACCAATTATGCGTATACACAATTTTTCCTAATACATAGTAATGAATATGGGCAGACTCACCTGAATAGTCTTCCCCAATCCCATCTCATCCGCCAGTATCACAGAATTATCCTTGCTCCACGAATGAATGAGCCAATTCAACCCATCCAATTGGTAATCCCTGAGCACCAAATTCCCATCAGAGCCCTTCATATACTCCGGCTGATCCTTCACCTCATGGAACTTAGGCCGACTACGCAACGCTTTGCAATGCTTCGACGGCGTCCGCTTAGACTCCTCGCGCTCCACAAACTCGCGAATCTTTTCTGGCCACTTCCTCTGAATCAACGCAGAGTCCTCCCACGTGGCCTCCGAGTACGGCAGACACTCCCACTTCACAAAGAAGTCCTTCCCGCTATCCGGCCGGTTATACTTCGCAATAATCCTCTCCACATTATTATAGCTATTCAGCAACCCTTGCGCCAACTCCAGTTGACATTCATGATACTCAATATCCTCGGGCGTCGCATGTCTCCGCCACTGGGCAATCTCCATCTCTCGCTTCTTAAAGTTATCCAGCTTCTTAATCCCCTTCACGGTCTGGTCCTTGAGCGAGGTCTCAGACTCCCACGTGTTGTGAATATGCGACCAGTCTTTCCATTTGATCAGGTACTGAGTTTCGGTGGCTGTGTCCGCATTGATAATGTTGGGATCGCCATTGTCTTCCACTGCATAAACAGTGGTGACATTACCAGTTATGCCTTTCTTGCCTATGCGTCCGGATAACACCCTCTCAATGGTCTCGGACTTGTCTTCAGCCACTGGTTCCGCTGGAGCAGTGTTATCTACTTCTAGGAGATCTTCAGAGTCGGTGTTGTCCTCACTGGCCTCCTTATAACTAACAGCTGTGGCAGTCCGACGAGTTGCTTTACGTCGGCGGTCATCCTCTTCGTCTTCTGAAGATTCCGAAGTGTATTTGGAACGTTTAGGTGGAGGCTTCTTCTTAGGTGGTTGGCGTTTGCCCAGTGGTTTGCTTGGAGGCGGACGTTCCACGTACCCTTCAGATGCACTGTCTGAAGAACTCGCATCGTTGTATTTGAAATCTTCAGACTTTTCCGAAGATTTACGCCGCGTTGCACGTGTTTGAGGTATTTTCGTTGAATCATCTCCATCATCAGGCTGCCACTTATTAATTTAAGTTATATTATTTTACTAATTTAACTTAATTAGTGTAAAATATGCTATAGCATGTGATTGATAAATTAATTTGTTACCTCATCATTTTTAGACTTCTCTAAAGCAGACGAACTGGTGGTACTGACGTCGTTTTTATTCACAGTTTCTGAATCCGACGAACTGGAAGATCCAGAGTCACTGTCGCTCCCGGAATTTGAAGATGAACTACTCTCCTTGTTGTTCTGTGGAGCCTCCACTTCATTCTCAGAGTTGTCAGAGTCAGACGCACTGCTCTAATAAGTCAAAAATATTTATTTTATAAATTTGTTTCGTAAATTATGCGACAGCTACTGTTAGAATTCGGAAAACTTACATAAATAATACGGAAATATTTCCTAACAAACACCATCTTCAGTAATTAATTGCAATATATTATTATAATAAATAACAAATAATTAATTTGTTAATAAATTACTAATTATCGAAATAAAAATTAGAAAATTTGTACTCAAATCTCAAATTTTTGCACAGATATAGTACGAGGTTATGTTACACCATGTAAACAAACAAAACGCGTTTGAAATTATGATGAAATCCTTTCAAATGTTTCCTTTTATGAATGAAAAATCTCCCAGTCACAAAATCTTCCAATACGATTAGATAATCACTAGTCAGTCACACACTTTTCAACAAAAATCACTCAAATCACCCTACATACATACATGTTACACACTAATTATTCAGTCGCACTTATATCTAACTAAATTCTTGTTATAACTGGAAAAATTCAAAGAAATTCGACGTTTTTATTAATTCCCGACACTTGACATAAATTTTCTGTATACAACTTATTGCTATTATGTAGTTGATGTTCCTTTCATTAATTTACAACAAGAACTTTACACTAAGAACACTTCTTCAATGAAAATTTCACCAAAAACCATCACAAATGCCGCAACAGCTTTGTCCACGTAAGCGCCACATATTACGTAACCATGCACCAGAAACTAAACAAAAAGCACCCGGACACATCCCCTGAAACTTATAAAGAACAGGTGAACCTTATAAAGCATAGCAAGTCCAGAACTATCCCAAACTTCAATCAGAATTTACAAAAAAGGGTACATTTCAAAAGCGCGATTTTTTTGCATGGATCGACGCCAAATTTCCTGCAAATCACGCAGGAAGTAAGTTTAGCTTGGAACACATCCTCTAAGTGGTCTGAATCGCACATTTTCTGCAGGTAAACATGTCTTAGTCCACTGGGAGAAAGCAGAAGTTTTTGGTGTAATCCACGGCAAATGGCGGCACGCCCTTGGTTCAGACTCGACCGGAAGGAGCACAGGACACGTAGGAAATGATCTGAAGGAGAACAGGCAGCAGGAAGGCTTTGATTTCAAGACATTTAAGAGGTTTCTTACCTCAGACATGTTGTACTACAAAGTCGATGATTCCGCCGGCCGTTAGGTGCGTGTAATTATGTAACGGTCGCGAAAATCCGCCGGAATCGCTTCGCCTGTGTGCATACCGGCGGCAGGCGCCTTCAGAAGGTTGAGAACCCTTCAGGAACGCGCGTAATTCACAACGAAGCTGCGGCGCTCGGGTGACGGTGCGCTCGCGCTCACGCCATTTTGTGCGGCCGTGTTGTGCGTGCACTCGCGGTTCGCGGCCTGGCCTCGCTGCGTTCCGAGCGCGGATGTGGATGCTCGTGCTGGCGATTCTTTCCAAAACACGCGGCCACGATACACCAGTGTTGTTTTTATTTATGTTTAGGGTTATATCACGGACGGCGAACGGGATGCGCTGGCTATCGATTGCCAATCACAAAAAGTGTGCCATCTTTACTTTCGTGCTAGGCTAATGCGCGCGATTGCGGCGTATGCTAGGCAGCGAGTGCGACGCGCGACGACGGGGAGGCTGCGGTTGTGCGTGAGTGGGGAGCTGCGCTACTTGGACTATGAGCAAAAGTGAACACGAGCTAGCGCGTGATCTTTCTTCAACGCATGATATTCATAACTAGTCACTTCATCGCTTCATCGACAAATTTCGTGCAGAGTCGGTTTTTAATACGACAAATATGAATTTTACTGATCAGTGGATTCTGTTTGTCACATCTTTGAAAGCTGGTTTGCCCCGTTGAATAAAATTCCCTATATAATGAGAATGGCACGACTGTTAACTTAATAACGCGACTATTGCTTGTTTTTGAAAGTGAATACAATGTATACAGTATCATATTTCCGATGCATTTATAGTAATTTCATTTACCGTAGGGATTTGCAATGCTGTTGGCCTATTATGTAAAATTTTCATTGATTAATAGTAACCAATGTCATAGAAAAATACCTAGTCATTCAACTTCCTATGCTGTCTGTAGAAAAATATTGCCATCAAAAATCAAACAACTCGTCAGGTTGTGTGAGCAACGTTATGCTAACGTAAATGTGATAATAACGGTAACGTAGGTTACCTAGAAAATTTCAGAAAAGAAAAGAACGACACATGCGCCACCTGGCGGACTATCGAAAAATGGAACCAGAAATAATAGTTACTGCCACGACTTGGTAGTTTTATGTGCCTTTGATAGCAACATATGAGTTAATCGCTGTCATTAATGAATACAAGAATACAACAATATTAAAATTAGCAGAAACAAATTTGTAATTAGTAGATATAATTCTTTAAATACTTTCCTCTGCTCTATAATGTATGGACTTATACTACAATGTATAGGCTATGATGCACTGTGCACTATGCACTATGCGCATATACAGCAAATACTTGTAATTTGTTGGTGCATATACATAAAATATTAATATCATTCGTAACAAGCGTAACAAGCAACTAACATTAATTAAGACACATTAGAAACGTGTGATAAGTATTTCATTATTTCAAGGACATGCGGATCTTAAAATTCGTAATTTTGTTTGAGGTACACTGAAACCTCGATCTCCCGATCCCCGTACACTCGGAACTCCGGAATAGCCGTGCCGGCACAGCATGTGTTTTTATGTTGTATGTACTGTGATATTGAACTCTCAAAATTAAGATGTTCCATGCACACAAGGAGTTATATACGTAAGTCCGCTAAACTCGAAAATTCGTTCGACCGGAACAGCTGTGGACCCACCTAGCCCGAGAGATCGAGGTTTCAGTGTATTTCGAAGCCCGCTTACAACAAAATCTATGATTTGAAGTCACCTTTACGACGTTTTCTACGTATGCATTTTCAATTACAAAACCTTTAAGTTGATTGTGTTCTAAGAGGTACCGGCTGTAACTCAGTAATAAGAAAATCCTTGATTTAAATATTATTTTAGGCAAACTACGTATTTTCAATAACCAAAAAACTACTAAATTAAAAGTAATAAAATTGTGAAATGCTTGGGTATTTATCACAAATAAAAACTTGAAGATGTCTCCCAAGAGATTGTTATTTTAAATAAATTATTAACAAGTTGTTAACCAAAATTAATCAAACGTCAGGAAGATGGCAGCATAGTGGAGCGTAAACCAACAAGCCCGGTGGTCATTTCCTGTGGATTCATTTTAGTCAATAATTTATTAATAATCTATTTAAAATAACAATATATGCTTGATTGTGTATTTTGCTTACAAGAAAATGCCTAAGTTAGAGTCACATCTCTGTCAAAGCGTTCATTTTAAAATACGACAACTCTGAGTCAATTATGTTCTCAGCGACTTCAATGATAATACTATAGTTTATTTGACTTAAACTGTTATTTTTTTCAAATCCCGCTTATATCAAAATCCCTGATTTAATATCGTATTTTAACTTCGTTCTTCGTCCTCGACAGCACTTCGCATTTGATAAAAGTATTTTGTAGGTCACTTACTTTCAGCATCAAATTCAATGGTTACAGTAATTTTTAAAATGTTAATGCGACATTTTTATCTTTGCATTTGCTAATACAAAAACTCCGTGTTTATTATGATGTATGCCAGTTTCACTGCAAGTTATTAAAAAAAATCCCCGATTGTCTTTTTGACAAACCGTGCAATTATGTATTATAAAAAAAAATTAAATATGTTACTGTAATTACTGTATGTGATTGTAATTAGGGACTTTCCTTATATCGAACAGTTTATTTCTGGTTTTACAGGAAAACCGATGAATTAACGTCAGATTCAACGAAGCGTGCATTTCTAGAAAAGCTCTTCATTCATTATGCACTAAAATCTCTGATTTATTGGAACATTCTTGCCAAACTGTTCATTAATACAAGAACGTTGCTTGTGTTGTATTGGAACACTTTATTACGAATCCTGTTTACAACAAAATATGACATCATATATTTTAGAGGAGCACGCTTTATCCAATTGAGCTGGGCGCATAGGGACCCATTCCATATGTCCCGCCATAGCCTGTTCTTCCCAATAATAGAAAAAATAATAATAAATAAATATAAAGAGGGAATAGGGCCCTTAAAGCGCCAGCGCCCAGGGCCGAATGTTAGGTTAAACCAGCACTGCGAGGAACCGTATATTTCTTTTACAAAAACTTCGTGTTGTTATGTTCTAAACAGTTTCGCCTAAGATAATTCGAAATTTTGTTTAAGCGGAACCGTTTTCGACAAATCAGACACACAAAAATTCCGCTATCTTTATTATGGTGTACCCGGGTTCGACCATAATTTGAAAATTCCCTTAAATCAACATATTCATTACTAATGACGCTTTTCCCGTTACAAAAACGGCGTTCTGGTATAAGCGGGTTCGACCGTAATTACTCTTCATAATTGATTATCGCGAACAATGTGGTAATAGAACTAGAACCGCATGTCCAACAAGAAAAATTATCAAATAAATATTATTCTCGAATGTACTTCGTAATTTTACAATTCAAATTTCATAATTTTCCTTTTCTTGTCTAAATGACTTACTCTAGTCTAAAGGCAGTCATGGTAAATGCTGTGATGTATATTCGAATCCTCAGAAGTCCTCACGTATGCACCACATGCACCACCGGTGTCCTCAACACCAATACACTCTCTGCGGAAATTATTGGTAGCGAATTTGTGTAATGATAGTTGATCAGCTGGGTAACCGACTGGAACATTCGATCTTTCGTCCTTACCTAAACATGTAAACAAGATTTAAGTTAAGAGTAACATTAAGGGCACACAACAAATATTATTCTAATGGTGTTATTTGAGTATTGATCACTTTATTAGCAGGTGAAAAGACAGACTTACACTAAGATTATGATTAACATTAAGGTAGTTCTAGTGCTTGGAGCGTTTTTTAGGATTAATCTGAAATTTGGCACTAATGTACTAATCTACACTTGTGTACTATTTGTACGTGTGTGTTGTACGTGAATACGTTTATGTAAATTTATGTAACTTTAAACTTCATAGGCAACCGTTTGGGAAGTTCCGAAATATATATTTTTAGCACCGGTCTTTCGAAGCTGCAAAAATTAATTTAGACTACTGATTTTAATCATAACAATATTAAAAGATTTATCATATCCATGGTTTTGGGAGTTGTTCACAATTATGTAGGTTTTTTCTGTTTGTAGCAAAACTTAAACGAGGAAGTTTTACTGCAAACCGAAAAAACCTACGCAACAAAAAATCAGAACTAATTGACCATTTGTGATTTTATCAGTTTGTAATGCGCTTATTGACTGGCCGAATTATATTTACTTTTTACTCAGAACAATAACAAATTCTTATACTTCTTATACAAACTTCCAAAACGTTAACTTGGTTAGTGCGTACAATATTTTTAAAAAGACGTTCTAATTGCTTATTAAACTAATGTATTTTATTTCTTTTATTATGCCATGTTTTTATGCAAAACTCTGTTATTGCGCCATTTATAATTTCTAGGGGCGATATTTTCAACATTGAAAAACAGAAAACTTACAGATTTTCTTTCCTTGCTGCACTATTTAGCGAAAATCAACCATTCTATGACGTGCGCATTATAATTTATCCAACACGATGTGTTTTTAATTTTTTGTAAACAACGTAAACTAGTTGTAAGCAATCACGATCACTCTACAACAATGAATCGCACTATATATGACAACAAAAGATATACGCTATGAATATATGTATGAATTTATGAATTCAAATTCATTTATAAATATTTCCATTTTAGTTGATATTTCCTTTGAATTAGCAAAATAGTATGCCAATAAAAGTGGATGATTGGTCTTTCAAACAGTTTCTCTATTTCGGGTCCTGCTCGAAAAATCGTTCGTGACTGAAAGCCCTCATAATCCACTCATACTTTAATATATTATTTTACACTCCTACTTTTTATTGTAAATTTCCGGTTATCCGGACTAATTGGGACCGGAGTCCGACCGGCTAATCAAAAAGCGGATGATTGGACACCATATAAAATACATAGTAGTGCCCAATGCCCTGCTTAAATTCCTTGTTTTCTTGTTTTTTTAATGCGTTTATTTAAAAAATAATGATGATGTAATGTTAAGAGTGGTAACATTAAAATATTAAAAAGGTGTGTATGTAACGACAATCGGTTATTGCGTCACTATTTTTACGGTCCCTTTGGTGACGCTAAAACAGAGTACTCCTGAATTTATTTTCTGACCAAAAATTAAAAAGTTGCCTTGGTTCAGAGTCCGCTACATATTGCTCTAGCTAAACTAATGCAGATTAAGAAGTGACTAAATTCACGTAGTTTTTAGTAAGGCCAGACAGTGTAACTCGAACAAGATAAGATGAATAATACTAAGTTTTTTAGTGAAATAACATATCCATTATCACAGAA
>JAODVP010111395.1:4733-24672 GCA_025400035.1 Tetradonia laticeps
AGATTACTGCCGAATCCAGACGAGGGCGTCGCGCGATGCAGGCCAGCTGACGTGCGAAGAGCCGGCGGGGACGGCTGAGAGTGGCGACCGGAACCTGCGCACAGTGAGGCCCTGCCGCCGGGGCGGGTGACGCATGCGTCCGCCGCGTCGTCCATGCGAGTCTCACTCATGGAAAACACGGAAAACTATCAACAAAACACATTCGCACTATCGGTAAACACACTAATCGGTTATACTGCCATTGATGGATTCGTTGTAAATTGTTGTAAATTCATCGATAGTGATAACACTATGACAACTGTAAGGTCACAACACTGATCACAGATCACTATTGACTGCTTTGATTAGAAGTGGATTTGAACATTGCACAATTCTTGTACATTACCGGTAAATCACGGTTAGCGCACGGTTTACCTTCGGGGAGACAATGAATTGCATTGTCCGGCTTTTTCCGCACTACCTGCAATGGACACGCATTGTTGTACCTCGAGTGTTTTAATTAAACTGTATATGCTTAAGTGTATGTTTGCATTCATTGAATGCAAAACGCGCGTGACGCGATAGCGTTTGTCGTAAAATGTGGCGATTGTTGCGCTCCCGCACCGATTCGAACTGCCATTTGCGCGCTCGCATTAATCGACTGCATTGCGTAGGCGCACGCATCGAACGAATGACCGAAATGCATGTGTTCAGCTACGCTCGCCGGGTTGGAGCGGGTCATGCAAGGGGTGCACATGTGCACATCGCACGTCGGCGTGCTACTTCCGTGGATTTGATCGAACACGAAGTGCTGTATTCAACGCTGATGGAAAATCGAATGCAGTGAAGAACCCTATAAATAGACGACGTGCAGCTAGGTTCATGTGTAGGGTGAGTGCCCTAGTAGCTAATCCTTATCGTTTCGAATTCCCCTTGTTGTGTTTACGGGAATAGCATCAACTAACGATATTTTCACTTTGTTCAACTGGAGATGTGGAACTCATTTAGAAAATATTCATCTGCCTTTTATGGTCCATTCCAGTACTCAACTTTTGACTTCAATGTCATTTGGTACACTTATTGTGGGGGTTATTGCAACAAAAAAAGTATAACCCAAAAGTTCAAATTTTGAAATCAATGCTGTCCTAACTATACTAGAGACAACTCAGCGTTTTTTCTGTTTTTTATAAACATATACAAAACGTAATAAAAAATTACACGCTTTTTACAAAAAGACCGCAGTTCTGAACATCAGCTGGTTTTTGCAGCATTAATTAATGAAAATAACGAGTACGTGTAGGCAAACGAACACTATGAATTCGTTTGTTTGCTACTTATCTAAACGCACGCACGGCGGTAGCCTGTGATTTATTTGACAGGTCGTAAAATCCTTTATGCAAGCAACTAAAGCCGCTCCTATTAAAATGTATAGAGGCGCTACCTGCTACTAGCGTGTGGTTCAGTTTTCGTATTATAAAAAAACTACAATAAGGCCCAATAAGGCCCAATTGAATACCGTAAGATTCTATGCAAAATATTCGCATTTTTCATTAATTTATTCTGCAAAGAACCAGCTGAGGTTCTGAGCTGCGGTCTTTTTATATAAATTCTATATATTTTTAATTCTCTCGCGTGTTATTATTTTAGTGTCTCCCAAAAGTTAAGGGATATTCCATATATCTACGCCTCATGATATGAACGGATAATATAGTGAATTTTACAAAGTGCGTCAATATTTTGTGATAAGAAATTCCGAGGATTGGAAAAAAAAATTAAGGAATCTAGACGTACTCAAGCAACAATCTGAATATCTATGAACTTTTTCTAAGCTTCATTATTTCGTATGTAATAGTTCCGTTAATTAATGCCTTTTAAAATATATTTACCATATTTTGTTCCCACAAAAATGTTAGATGTACTACAAAAAATGAACCTAATAACAATACATAAAAGCTTTCATAATTCATGCATATTATAATACAGAACTGAGCAATATAGGTTTTCCTATGTATTCTCTTCACCAGAGTGAGGTGTAAGTTTCAAGGTTTTTTAATAGTTTACTCTAAACATCGTGTCAGATAACAAAGTTTGTCTAATGGTTCATACTCTCTTGGCTGATTATGAAGTTGTACGTAGATAAATAAAATCTGTTCCTGTAACAAAAGTTACTGCGACTCGTTTTGTACCTATGTAGAGGATTATAGATAGACACTTTGGTTTATTTTACGAATTTTGATATATTTTTATGGTTAATGTTGTTTCCATATTTTACGTATTTCTGGCCCTAACCTTTGCTGAGTTTAACCTGCGCTGACCTACATTATGCTAACTACGTACTGCGTAGTACAATTCATCATTGATGATGAATAAATTATATACATACTATGTACATAGATATTTATTGTAACAAAACTTGACCACGTTCCAGGAAGTTATTGCTTTTTCTCCAATTTGCCTCTGTGGAATTGAACTTCAGGAATTCGCGAACATTCGTTGTGTAAATATCTATTAGTTAAAAAATTGATTCTAATGACAGTGAGAGCCAAAAAGATCATGTTCCACTTTGTTTACTAAATCAAACTGAAATCATTTTGAAGACACTTTTTATTGGCTGCATCTATTGAATTTAAAAAAAGAGAGTACAGATAAATTAAAAATACTTATTCTCTTACAAATCTTTATATATTTAAAGCATCGGACCATACATTTCTTATATTAAAATACCCAGAAATCTTCCCTGATCATCCCCGTTTGTTGGTAGAGTTCTGACTCACTCTGTATAATAATATTTTCGCACAGTAAATGAGTAAATTAACTGAAGGTCGCAAATAATTTAAATATTTCCATAACTTCCAACGACTTCAACTTTTGCACTTTCAAATTACCGCTACACCTGTAAACTAGATTGCGCTAGTGAATGCACTTAAAACTTGATAATATGCACGATATACACGATGGGAACAACGTAGACGATATAGATATTCGAGTTTGGAAACATCTAATAACAACAACAACAACGTGTGCACGTAAACCTGAAGAGTAATGCAAGCAGTGCAATCATGTCGGGCGTTGTCTTCATCGTAACTTTTCCCAACGAGCCGCGTGAGAACTTACTGAAAACGCTCGCGAAGAAGAAAGTTGTGATTGACGAGGCTAAAAACACAACACACAATGTATATACTTGCACGCCGTTGCAAACCTCTGAAGATGAATTTAATAAATTGACACCGAACTTGTCTCCAATGTTGGTTTCACCCATACCCGCTGAATATGAATATGTTTCCATGGAGAAGGTTTGTTAATTACAATCAACAATTAATAAACAAAAAATTGTACAAAAGAGAAACTCGTCGCTTGTTTCAGTTAATCAAAGACATCATAATAATACACAACTTGGAACTTAATGCAAGCTATCATCAAATTGATAGTAATTACAAGCAAGTCATGTTTAGTGTGGAAGAGGGTGAGAAATGTGAAGAGATTTTGGATGTTCTTAAAGAACACCATGTGGGCCACTTGTATGAATCGACAATTAGTATAATTCCGTGCAGTTTATACCACTACGCTTCTAATAACGGTGAAATAGAAGAAGATGAAGTTAAAAACCCATCATCGTATGAATAGACTACCACTACAAATAATTACTAAATATAATTAGCGTTTATATATTTTAGGGATGCATTTTGTGATACGGCCTGGGCTCGTTTCGTGAATGCAGTGCGTGCTCAATTGACAGTTGCTCAACTTGTGGAGATTTTACGAACTGATGCTTCTATTACTTTTGAATACATTTGTCTTCTTGCCATAGCAGCGTATGCAATTTTTTTATTAATTTATATTTCTCGTACTCTCTAAATGTTCATGCAGTACATTTTAGGTTGATATGCGCAATGGGATTAGTAGAAGATAGTAATATTTGCTTGTTTTCCAGTATGTTTATATGTCCATTGATGGTAAGTGATAAAATCATGGTCTTACTTATAAATATACATAATCCGATAAATTTTAGGGCCCCGTTTTAGCAGGCACGTTTGGATTCGTAATTCGGGATAGTATCCTGCAGATAACAGGCATGCAAAGTGAACTACTCGGGATTGGATTAGCTACTCTTGTGGGATTTTGTTATGGTGTTATTATCTGTTTGGGTACTGAGAAATTCGGACCAGATTGGCAACCGAGCACTGAGATGTTATCAAGAGGCAATGTGTATAACTTGGGCACTGGCATATTGGGCGCTGTTTTGTCCGGTGCAGCGGTAGCCATTGCGATACTGAGCAGGAATTTCGCGTCGTTAGTGGGTGTTGCGATTTCCATATCGTTAATGCCTCCGGCGGTTAATGCGGTAAGTTAGTATTAAATTATTCATTAAACCATAGCCATACAAGCCATATAAGAATAGCATTATCTACATATAAAATGTCAAAGTCCCCTACAATTCGAGAAGAGTTTAAAGTTTTATTCAAGATTATAGGTGTAAAAAATATCTATTTTTCCAATATATAGGGTTAATTAAATAGAGTTATCTGCGTTTTTCCCAACCCACCCCGTTTAAAACCAGGTTTATCCAGGTGAAAAACCTATACATAATTTGTCATAAGCTACATATTTAAATTAAAAATTAATTTTATAATTAATACCTAGGTTATAAGTTATAAACACCAAAGGTCGACTTTTATTATTTAGATTAACCAATTCTTCTATTTAATATATTAATACAAGATTGGGTAGGGTTTAATTCAAAACCCCGGCGCCTTGCCAGCCCAGTATCTAAAAGTTACGGCGAAAAATATTTCAAAAGCAAAATCGGTTGTTTTACTTTAGTGTACCTAATGGCTGCAGAAAATTTGCGCTTGAATGTCGGAACGAAGGAGATATGAATGTAAACATGCATTTTTTAATAGAAATCCCCATTCTTTATTCGATATTATTAATTAATTGCAATATAATGCCAGGAGCTTTTCAAAAACGTTTAACAAATTATTTTTGTATTAAGTATAACTAAAGTTAGCCCCGTAAAACAAAATGGTAAATAATACGGAAAAATGTGTAGACATCAAAATTAAAAATGTTGCTTCGATCAGGGACCCGCACCGAAATCTGAATCGAAAACTGAAATTAACTGGTATTTTTAGAGGGGTGAAAGTGAAATCGGAATCGTTATTCTAACAAGAGACAAAATCGAAATTGAAATCGTTATGGACTGTCCAGCTATACCTACTGGAATTGAAATCGAAATATTTATTTCGGTACGGGTCCCGGTTTAATAGGCTTACTGCGAACCCAATATTTCAACATGGTTCAAAACCGAAATCGAAATTGGAATCGATATTTACGAACTGAAATCGAAACTAAAATCGTTATTTTTATTTTCAGAGAACTGAAATCGGAACTAAAATTGTTATTCAAATAAGGGGAACAATCGAAACTGAAATCGTTATTTACGGATCCAGCTGTATCGGAATTGAAATCGAAACTGATATTTCGTTTCTGAACATTCAATTTAATTATTATGAAGGAACCCAGAAGTCGTGGGTCCCATTCATAATAATATGTCATGGGCCACAACATTTAGTCATTGCTATATTTTGTTAAGCCCTACAATTTTGATAAATATATATACTTTTTTGCTACTACATATTCAACTTTTCAAGATATTTGATCTTTTAAGAACTTGTGGGTAAACTTTCAAGCCTCATAACCTTAATTATACTCTTGAAACTCTTAAAATAACCTATAAGATTATATATGAAATGAAAAATTGGGGTTTGCTTTGAAAATTAGTATGTTGATATCTCCTTCGTGCTCCATTTTAAGCCCTCATTAGGTACATTGAAATAAGCTCTACAACTTTGCTAAAAATATATTTTTTTGTTAAAGTGCACCATTTTCGAGGTACATATATCATACGTACAAGTTTTCTGTTTTCACTTCACTTTGAAATACATATTGCCTAATCCCTTACGGTTCTCGAAATAATAGCGAATCACGCATAGAAAAAGAATTTAACTTGAAATCCAACTGCTTATCAACTTAAAAGAGAACCGAAAATAGCGAAACGGCCCGCGGGTCAAAAAAGGAATGTTTTAATTTTTTGTCCCCGTATGTTACGAACTCCTTCTGGAATCACTCGTAAGTTAGTCGTCAAAGCCTAAGGCAGCAATCGCCAAATGGTCGATCATGAGCTGCTAGTAGGTCGCAGGGGCATTTTGGGTAGTCGCCACAATTAAAACTGACGGGTAAAACGGCCAAAAATGATTTTATTACCAAATATATTATTAGTTCCACCATATAATAGATACTTGCGTTGTAACTATATGTTCCCAAATAAAATCTGCCCCGTTCATTATTAAAAAAGAATTGCTCAGTAGGTATGTTTTCATGTGTAGCCCTAAATTGTCATGGGCACTACTCTCTTGTGTTTATTTCAAGATTTGCAAATCTTTCTGTAGAAATGAAAAGAAAAACGAATCCTGCTTGAATTTCTCAATGGCATTTTTAAATAATATTTCATGAACGTTTTTATGTATTTTTATGATTTTTTGATAGTATATTGTAAATTCATTAAGAAAATCATGCACAGAAAATTGCACGTCGGGCAGAACGGACCTTTTGTTTCTGTTGCAAAAAACATTAATATTTTAAATAAATTATGCATCTAATAATTCCACCCGGTGTTAAATGAATCTAAAAGAACCAATGAATAGTTTCACACTATAATACATGCATTTGAACTACGTCTTATTGTTTTACAAGCTTCCAATAAAAAAAACCGAACCGTTTCGCTCCGGTATCCCCTAAATATCTTCTGGAAAATTACCTATATGTTTATACTGCAAGAATTGCTTTTTATTACTTGATTTGTGCATGCAACTATTGATATTTTTACTACAGTGTACGTCGCAAATAGAAACTGAATTCTAATTGCTCTAATCGCTATAATGTTATAGAAGTTCATAACCTCAAAATGCGATATTATCCTGCATAGTTAGCCGATTGAAAGAAATTGCAAATTATTTAATTATAGAAAGTTTTATTATCTATAGTATTATCAATGACCCTCTTTATTATGACTTTTCCAGTCTGCAAGTACACACAATCATTGGAGACTTTGATTGTAATGCTATTTATGCGAAACTGCAGACATGGGCAAATCAGTAAAAGAGTTCTTTACTAACTAGCCTATATTCTCCTTGTTCATTTAATGACTTTATATTGTTATTGCAGGGACTTTTATGGTCAATGGCTGCTAGTTATTACCTGAAAGATAAGGGCGCAATGGTACAGACTGGCGATCCGAAATTTTCAAACAAATTTGTTCAATTGCTTTCCCTAGGTGCTGTTAGCATGTGTGTGACTCTTATTAATATTATTTGTATTTACTTAGCTGGTATTTTGATTTTTAAGGTAAGAATTATATTTATCATTAAATGTGGTTGATAGGCATTCTAACCTCAAACTTAACAATTACAGAATTAAAGTTTTCATTGAATGACGTCGTAGTTAGTACTAGCAAATTATAATTGTGTTTATAATTATTGAAATTAAAATTAAATTCTAAAATTGTTAATCAAGGTGAAAATTTATATAATCCTCTTATTTATTAAACCTTACTGTTTAACAAATAAGTATGTATACAATTTTAGATTAAAGAAGTGGCACCAATAAAAATGAAAAACGAACATCGTCGCAAATTCTGGAAACACGATGTGCGCATCACACGTGACTATAACAAGACCCTACAGAAAGAGGAAGCCGCTGCAATGCAAGCCCAGCTAAACGCTCAGGTTAATAGCGAGGTTCTTACAGAAAGTCTTAAAGACACCAGCAGCAAAGCACGCTCCATAGAAGACCAGAAATGTAATTCAGTACCATCTTATACAATTGTCTCCAAACGGCCTAGTATTAACGAGCTGCTGGATTTATACAAGAATATCACTAGAGACAACACGTCCATTGGCTCAGGTCACAGCGTAGGCTCATCCAATCGCCTAGTACCGATAATAGACAGTGATTGCATGGCTTCGCCGCAAGTCATGACTGAAGTGGTCATTTCTAGCTCGCAAGCGAATGCAAACACCTCAAGTGCTACAAGCAGATTCACTGTCACACCCTGCGTGCTCGATTTGTAAGGATTAATTATAAATATTTTATTGTTTTCATAATCTTCTTTTCAACATACAAAAAAACCACGAAATGCACGAAAAAAAGGTTACGTTATCATCGCTTTACAAAAAAATATCCAAATTCCCGGGACTATAGCACACATTGAACATGTGCATGGAACACATTCCCGCATTTGATGTCGGTTGTTCTTCACGTTAAGAACGAGTCACTAACAAAATAACAATTGATTGTTTACTTTCAAAATTGCGACGTACAAATTCCATAAGTGCAATTTAAATGATGTTGGGTTTGATGGATGAATAAGTTAATGTGAGGTCAGTCATGTTACTCCTCTTCCACGTCCACTGCCCTGCACTTAATCGGCTCGTGTGGTTTTGCGTTGTCTCGGGCTCTGTTTAGGTGATTTCGTTTGTTTTGCACCTGGGGCTTGTTTCGGTGATTTGCTTTGCTTTGGTGATTGTTGCAATTTGTCTAAAAATAATGGTTTAGTTCAATATTTCCAGAAAACTTTGGTTTGTTTAGAAAATAACTTACTTATATTAGCCAAGGTTTGTTTAGGCAACCATTCGAAGTCAACGTTGTTAGGATTATTAGTGCCTGTCTCCACGGGTGCTGGTTTACGGCTAGTCCTCTTACGACCGACTGAGAGTAATGTTTGTTGGCCAATTACCAATAGTAAGACAACTCCAGCAGCCAGGAATACATACAAGAAGAACGTTTCACCATCTAGGCCTAGTATATCAACAGACATGATTAGATGAACACATATTGTATGTATGAGTTCCTCAACTAACATAATATATACGTTTTTATATGTAATGACTGACAACATCCTCAAAAAACAAACAAATTCGTTTGTAAGTATGTAAAGAAAGTTTACCTTCTTCCAATTCAATAATTTGAACAGTTTCATTGTAGACAGCTTCTTGGAAGTAACCTCCAGCACTGTCCCTATAGTTCAGATTGATGTTTAAACCAAATGGACGTCCAGCAAAGGCTTCAGCAGGAACAAATGTGTATGCTAATGTGGCCTCTTGGTTAGGGGAAACTTCTTTATTGTAGCCAATAGCTGAGAAGTTCTGAATATAGAAGTTAAAGTCCATTGGATAACGGAACGACGCTTCAATTGTGTCTAGGATGAAATCGTTCTTTCCCTTATTGCGGAAACCTATCAGGAACTCAACAGGGACACCAGCGGGTAATTCTATAACATAATTTTAATTCCATCACTGCTAATAATTCTTATACACGGCAGAAGTGAATATAGAAACAATTGTAAATTCTTACCCATTTGAGAAGGACCAGTAACAACAGGTCGAACGAACAACAAATTTGTATCAGCATCAGGTGAGGCTTTTATTTTAGTATCATCTTCTTCCTCGTCCTCAGTGGCAGTAACTTCAGCATCTCCTTCGGCCTCAACATCAGCTTCTTCTTCCAGGGGGTCCTCATCAGCATAAGCCATCATTTTGTGTCCTGAAATAAATTAACACAAATTTTACTGGTTTACATAAACCTAAGGACATAATTTGTATAGATGATTTAATTAACACAGAAATACTAAAACTTGTATATTAGTTGCATTCGTGCCACGTCTTCTTGTAAAGGTTATTCTTGTGAGAAACACGAGTTATAATGAATGAAACAAGTCAACTTACCTCCATCCAGAGTAAAGATTACAGCTGGGAGTACCAGCAAGGCCAGTAGGAAGAAATTTCTCATTTTTCTAATGCAGTTACAGGGAAAATAACACTAAACGAGAGGTGAACGAACACCAGACGACCGATCGAGAATACCCGTTTTCGGCGTTACGGCGAGAAACGCCGCTTTATGCTTTGCGCGAGTTGTGTGAGACGTGGAAGTTCTGCGGACACATGGCACCCCCACTATAAGCGATAAACGCGTTGCGTGTTGACTCGACGCTACGTCATGGGAAACAGAGAAAATGGCAGAGTTCTACAAGTTAACGAGTACCATTGAGTTTATGTGTGTGACGTCACGCTGACTAGGCCTACATAAATTTTACTGAAGGTCTGCTTAATTTCAGGAATATATGACATGAATGATTCATATTCCAGCTAGAGGCGTAGCTATCAGAAACAGTGATAGTTTATAACGCGTTATAACTTTAATATAATGTACACATATGTACAGCAAATTTGCTTTAAATGTCTTAAATGTTGCTAAACTAGTTTAAAGGTAATTGAAGAAACAAAAATAAAATTTATTTGCATTATTTTTAAAACTTCATCTGATGTGTTGCCTGGACTTAGCGCCCTCTTACAGAATTTGATAGAAACCATTTATGTAGGCCTAGATCTATAGAAGGAAATGTCCCTATTGTGACAAGTTGATGAATTATTATGAATGTTTGTAAATATTCTTTTGAAATTTGTGTATTTTCCGTTCTTTAGAATATTTAATTGTCTTAATTTTAGAATTACTGGGCATGATTTAATATTATTTGGTTTGATAGTGCCACCTTATAACGATATTATATAAAAAAATGAAAAGTGAATAAAAGTAATTCTACAGAATTTATTTCAGATGTTTTAAATTCTAGAATATTCGTTCACAAGTAATATCCGGTAATGATCAAACAATCAGCATCATCAACATACTTAATTTAGAACAGTAGAATTAATGTAGGCCTAGTTGTCACAAGTTGTGGCAAGCCAGTGAACTATTTTCTCACCCACTTCGTAGAAATACCACCATTCTATGAATATTTCGTTAACCAACAAACTTTTTTGGCAGCGAAAACAACTATTATTGAAAGTTCGGTGAAAGCTCGTTTGCGATAAACTATTTAAACCATAAAAAATTAAATACCAATGTGTAGCGCCAATTGTCGCGAGGAAAACAAATACAGGCACCTTTCCCATACAAAAACGTGTTAATTCTGAAAATATCAGCTATTTTATAGTTTTTTATAGTTTAAATTGATTTAACAAATGTGTCGTAGTTAAAAATGTACATACAATTTATAGTTAGCTATGTTAACATTATCCAAAACAAAATATAATTGTATATTTGCAACTCAAGTCAACGCTGTCAAATATCATTCTAATCGGCATTACATGGCAATGCCATGCGTCGCAAAGACGCAAATAAAGTCCAAGCGTTAAAAGAAGAGACATATATTGAAGGAGATATCGACGATGACTTCCTCGAGCGTTTCGCAGAAGAGACCGGCTGGAAGTCCGTGCTGCTGTATCAATATCTCAGCGGGTACATAGTGATGGTGGCCATGTCGGCTCTCACAGCGACTGCAATCTCCTGGTTGGAAATGATGCATGTCATCATATCACCACATCCAACCCAGAAAGAACATGAACGGGGTGGTTATTTTGAATGTATGTTTTCTATATTCACCAATGCTATACGTACTTTAACTATGTTATGCTTTATTTAGTTGTGATATATTTGATGGATTTTATTTACTTGGTTGACATAGTCTTCCGCATACTGTACAGCCTAACGCGTTGGCCCAACATGAAGTTATTCAATGAACCAGTGCCAATCGAGTTCATCATCATTGATATCATCTCAGTCATCCCGTATGACTTGATGTACAAAGCTGTTCAAGATGTACCATTGGTGGTCGCGATTTTGCGCCTGCGAGTGATGCTTCGTCTGTACCGCATCGCCACATCGCTAAGCCAGCTCAACAAAATGTTTCACGAGGTGTCCATTTTGTCCACCATCTTATGGAGCACAGCACTAATGCTACTCTGCATTATAATACCTGCCTCCATACATTACATCAGCCACTGTAAGTACGGCGACTGCAAATACCGTGAGTACGGATCGTTCATTAAAGTGTACGCGTCGGCGTCTAGGTACTTAATGACGAATGGAGCCGACTTTATTGCTTTTGAAATGACGCACATTTATCACATGTATAGTCTACTGGCTATTACCTACTTTGTAGCGACGATGTTTATCGTGGCTGATCTGGCATGCAAGAATATCAATCATATGAAAGCAATGTACTGCTTCATTCATGACTATCAGAAGACCATGAGTCTCTATTTCACGTTGAAGGACCAGTACAAGGAAGACTGGGACTTCGAAGATGAGCAAATTTATTTTACACTGAAAGACTATTACTTTCATTATCTCCGACAAAGAAGTGGCATATCCGCGGAAAGAGTGTTGAACAAAATCCTTCCGTTAAGTATCACCAAGTCCATTATCATGGACATGGCATTTGATAGTTTCCGCCATTCACATATCTTCCGTCATCTTGACTTGAACATCATCAGATTTCTCAGTTCATTGGCACGTTTTGAATTCGCGGTGCCTGGACAGGTGATTGTCAGGAAAGGCGATTTCTTCAATCGGATGGTATACATCAGTCATGGAGTATTGCAGATGTTATCACATGAAGATGGTGAAACGCCTGTTTTGAACCTTAGCGGGGGTACCAGTCTGGGCGAAACTACGTTGTTTCTGTCCTATCCGCTGAATTGCACAATAATTTGCCAGACTTATTGCGAGTTGGTGGTCCTTGAAAAGACCAGTATTACGAAATTGATCAACTATTACCCCACCGAATTCCGTGGATTGGTAAAAGTCATCATGGAACGTTTCGATGATGCGAAGCGCTTACGCAAAGTAGTCCACGAGCGGATGGACCCGAATTTAGTCAAAAGTGATCTGCTGATAATGTCATGGATCAAACAATTTCAACGCTGCTTCCTGCATGACATTGAAGGTGAGAGTTCGAATCTGGAGAGCAAAATACGAGGACTACAGTATTACATCGATAACCTCATTCTTTACGTTGCGTATTTGGATAAACTGGTCGTATCGGAAGAAATCGAATTGGTCAATGACTCTGTGTTCCTCAAGGCGACATTTCACTTTATTCTACAGCCACAATCACCTATTCTCATGGTGTGGAACGTCGCCGTCTTGTTGATAACTATATGCTTCATCATCTTCTACCCTTATAATCTCTGCTATCCAACGGCGAACAAAAGCCTACAGACAGTGTTCACCATTTTCGTTACATGCATATTTTGGCTGGACATTTACTTACAGATTTTCACGGCGGTGAAAACGCGGGGTGCTATGTATGCAACCTCTAAGAGCATCTTAGTATATCGGCTACGACAGAAGGAATTCCTAATTGACTGTCTTGCTGCTCTACCTTTGGAATATTTCATTATATTCCTAACTGGACAAATCCCAGATGTGGCGTTTATATTCCTCCAAGCGAATCGTCTACTGAAATATTACAAAGTTGTTTGCTTCTTTAACGATATCAACATTTGGAGTACCAACACCTTGACTGCCTTCAACTATACTAAATACATTATGCATTTTTTGTTCTTCTACTACTACGCCACCATGCTGATATATATTTTCAACTGTTATGAAGATGTGTGCACGCCCCAGTTTGAGGAAATGCTGACGATGCTCAATGCTGATACTTGGTATCGTAAAATACTAGCAGTAATGCCGTTGGCAAATGCGCTGATAACTGGAGTAATCATTGATCAAATGCCACTTACAGACAATCCTTATATTTATCTTGGGTACACTGCTATGGCTGTTTTGGGATACCTAATGAAGGCGTTGTTTCTAGTGAATGTCATATCATCTAGCGCGCTACAAAACTATATTCTTCTCAAACAGCAAGAGAGACTTTTGGGCATAGCCGAATCGCTGGAATGGTTTGAGGTGAGCAGATCCTACCGCATTGGTATATACAGATATCTGGACACTTTGTTCTACTTCAACTCTGAAACCTATATGCACTACAACAATATGGTCCTGCCTCCGGAGCTAGGAAATTCTTTCCGGGGCATTCACCTATCTCGCATTCTAGGCAAGAATCCTTTCTTCCAAATGATATCCGGTAATCTCGTGAGTTTCTTAAGTCCGTCCCTGAAGCTGGTTATAATTCCCGCAAACATGGTGGTCTTCTATTGCGGACAAGCCATTGATGAATGTTACATCATTCAACGAGGGTTCTGCACGCAGTGGTATGGAAAACATAAGCATGACGTAACTATTAATGAAAACCTAGGATTGATCGAAGTGTTAATGGACGTTCCAATCTTCCACACGATAGTCACGCGCACAGATTGCATTTTGCTGCAGATATCCAAGCAGGAGATGCAGAGATTCTTCGCCAATTTCCAGAAAGAAGCCGAAATGGTGTACGCTGCGCTCGAGGAGTTTTCCAAATGCGAGCAGCTCTTGAGTCGCACACCGCATGTGATTAAAGGCGAGGCCACTGAGAAGGAACTCGACAAACTGTTTCAAAACCAGAACAGTACCAAAGGCTCCAAGCGCATGGGTTGCATTCGCCGATTGAAAAGATTCTTTACACGCAGAAGGAAGAAAGTTAAATTTCGATTTAAAGTCATTAGCACAACAAGTCGCTTCTTGCGTATATGGGAGATCGTGAAAAACGCGGCTCTCATCTTAAGCCTAGCTTACACTGGATCCTTTGCTTCCATACTGTCTAAAACTGTCAACTTCTACGTACTGCTATTTTTCGACTTCTTTTGTTTCGCTGATATCATCTTGAGATTTTGCGTGACCTACTTCGACAAAAATGGGTTTGAAATGCAGAAATTATCGAAAACGTGCCTGCATTATTTCACACACGCCTTTTTGATCGATTTTGTAGGCTCATTCCCCATCGATTGGTGCTTACCCGATGGGGAATTGATCTTTACACGTCTTAATCGCTATTTGCTAACTTATCGGATATTCGGATTGGCTTATTACCTCACAAAACGGATAAGGAAGGTACGTCAGTATGTGTTTATTGCTCATATGCTGACATTTCTGATGCTTACTCAAAACCTAGCTAACTATTATGTAAAATACCTATGTGAACGTACTGAGGATGATGTGGTGTGTCCGGACGATTCGTGGTATGTGTTGTCAATTAAACACATACAACCTGCCCAGATACTCTTCGAATCGCTCTTATACCTCTTGAGTATTTTCTGTGGGATAGGATTTCGGCGATACAAGAATATAGACCTAACCGAAAGATTTCTTCTGTCGGTATTTGGCATTTTCGGACATCTCACTGTTATCATAATTGTGGGACGGGCTGTGTCGTACTTTCTGTTTCGGAATGCGGACCTTACTACTTACCAAGAAGCAATGCGGGACTTGGTTCGGTTCCTTAGCTATTGCGATATTGACAGAAATATCAAGTATGAAGTGATACAGCATTTTGAATACATTTGGGAGAAACGGCAAGGCAAGGACATTGCTGATATCATATACGACTTTCCCACCTCGATTAAGAAAGATTTGCTCTTCAACATATACGGCAAGTATCTGCGGACTAAAGAAAGCGTTTTCGAGAAAGCCGATGATAATTTCATCAAGAGTTTGCTAATGATAGTCAAGCAAGAGACGTTCCGTAAAACTGGAGTAGTATATCGAGTGGATGATATTCACGGCATAATCTTCTTTTTACTAAAAGGCAGTATTGAAGTGGTTGGGCCGGATGCCAATCGTTTAGTGACTTTAGCGTCGGGCAGTATGTTTGGTTGTTTAGATGATTGTCATGAGACTAGACAGACGTTGACAATGGTAGCGAAAGGACACGTGGAGACTTTATCATTTACCAGCTCTGAGTTCTATCAACTGTTGAGACATCATCCTACATTTCATGAGGAATTCTTATCATTGGCGAATATGCATTTTGACTATATTCCTAGTCAACAAGCTGCTGAACGCCATTACAGTGTAAGAACATCTGATACGCGCAAGAGCAAAATTTTAAAGAATAAGATGCTTATTACTCAAATGACAAGACTGCGTACCAAGATTATGAAGCCTAATAAACATTGGAGGCGAACCGAATTAGCTCTGTTCATTGCAGAATTCTTTATTGGATCCGCCTATGAAACCCTATTGATGACCATCAATCCCACATTGGGGTTCTTATTACTTGCTTATTTACGAGACGCATTGTGGGTGATTAGGATGTATATGAAGTTCCACGTTGCATACGAAGATGAATACGGAATGCTGGAATACAGCCGGAGGAAGGTGGCGCTACGTTATCTAGCAATGCGAGATGGGTTTTACTTTGATCTGTTTTGCATTCTTCCACTTGATGCCATTGCCTCCCTCGTATCTGATGATGTAGTACGGGCAAACCTAAGGTTCCTTCTGAGGCTTAATAGGTTTTTCCGATGTTACCATCTCTTCCGATACATGTCACGCACTACCAAGAAACTGAACATCAACGTTCTCCTAATGCGCACTGGTTTCATTGTAATGTACGCGTACATTTACGTCATCATCAAATTCATCGTCTATTTTTGGAGCGAGACATTTTTGATCAAAGAACCGGAAAGCAACAACTGGGAGCTGGTTCTATATGCGTTGAACTATGTAGATACGATTTTGTTTATATTTACCACTTCCCCCATTCCATACACGGACTACTTCAATGGCTGGGCTCCTAGCACACTGTGCATTATAATCTGCCTCGATGCGATGTTTCTGGTGTTTTTCTTCAGTAACTTTGCTGGCACTCTACAGGTTGTGACGAAGGTGAAGTCGAAATATTTGAGCATTTGTCACAACCTCAAGTTACTTATGCTGATATGCGATGCGTCCACGCCTCTGATTGACAAAGTCACGATGTACACAAATATTTTACTGCGAATTCGCAACGGTATCCAATTTCCTTTCCTATTGGAGCAAGCGCCGTACTATTTACGCGAAGCGGTTCTGAACTCAATGTTCGGTTTTCACCTGCGCAATCATTACTTATTTAAGGATTGCCACATGGACTTTTTACGGCAGCTGTCGGCTACTATGCGCACGCTGACTTACTTCGAGGGGAATCAAATTTGTGATGCTGGGGACATTGACGAGACTATGTACTTTATTCAGGAAGGACTCGTACAGGCATTGACGAAGGATACTCTGTATACAGAGATGTGCGAGCATGTACTCGTTGCCGGCGAAAGTTTTGGATTGAATCAGATTTTACATCCGCGATGTGGTCAATACTATGCATACAGAGCATCCGTCCTTACAACGTTAGTGACTATTAATCGCGCGGACTTTATACGCTTGCTGACGTTTTTTCCAAGCGTCTCGAAACACATTTATAATAAGGCTATTGAATTTGCAAGTTAAGTTTATACACCTTTTTTGAATAAATGATTTATTCGTATGGCTTTTGTTTTAGATTTCTGACATTATTAATGTGTAGTTATAAATATTAACCGGTTTAAATGAGCCTTCCATGGCACAAAGTTTTGTTTTCGGTGTATTGTTCGGCTTGTAGTTCATGATGAATATTTCAAATAAACAATGGGTTGTCAAACCATTGGTATAATTTGCCTTTTGTGGGGTCTGATTTATATTCGATGCATTTTCCTCTGGAAATAACGAAAAAAAACTGAAATTTATTTTATTATTTTTAAAAGGATTTATACCAACCTGGAATAGTGTATACAACCAGATACAAGAAAGTCTTTCTTAAAACATTGTGGCCCAAGAATGGTAAAATAGGTAAAGCCGATTTTCTTCCCTATTAAGTCGGTGGAATTCTTAAGACACTTATAAAAATCGGTGTCACAATCACAATGAGACCTGCAAATAAAATAATAATTTAGGGGCTACAAATATGCCTCTAGAAAAATATACACACTCCTACCTTGTAAATAACCCTGTATTGTGCAGTTCGAATTTAGTGTCACCTGCAGGAATAGAATCGAAGCATTTGTCGTGATCCCGACAACAGGCGTCAGTGGCTGCAAATGTTCCCAAATCATCAAAACTCTTTGCTTTATCGCCGTCCCCGCACCATCTAGTACCTGATAATGGTTATAAGAATACGAGATCTTACTAATCATACATATATTAAAAAGAAAGACAATTGAAACCTGGATATATCGCTTTCAGATGTCGTTTGAATGCTTGAGGGGATCCGGTGAAGAAAGTTGCATTCGTGTCTAATCCTGCATTTGAGCCTATATGAAGCACTTTACTAATTCGTCCTGCAGTTCCAGTTATCACATTGGTCACTGCTACTCCAGCATTTATAAATGGTTTTATAAGTAGCCTATTAAATTTATGTGTGCCCATTTCCTTATTACGAGTTCTGGTTACATTGTCATTTTCAGTTCCTTCTTCTTGTTCTTCTTCTAAAGGACTAATTTCTTCCAATACATTACCATCATCCAGGATTAATTTAAATCCTTGTAGGTTTGATGCTGAAAATTTTTAAATAATTTTATAAATCGGAAAGTAGTTATATCGTCATTTACTTACTGCTGTTTTGTTTAGCACTTTCAGCGGAATTATAATTTATGCCAACTAGCAATATCAATGATCCAAAAATAACTGCGTATAAAAGCAATATTGTTATTTTAATTTCAATATCAGTGAAATGGTCAATAATATTGTCATATATTAGTAAATATTATTGTATACTCACAAATAATCTGTAAATGTTTCATTTTTATAGAAACAGTTTGATCCGTAGTGACCTAGTGAGTGAACTACAATGCTAGAACTAAATTTGCGCTGCGATAGTTTTTAATTTATACCTACGTATCACTTCCAGGGTAGAACTATTTGTCGTTTTTTAGTTTATGCAATACACGGAAAGGAATACATATCGTTTGGAGATTTATTGAACTATGCAAATAGATGATGATTATAGCTATTAATTTCCTCAAATATTTAGCTTCGGTAAAGATTTTATAATGTGTAATTTATAACATTTTTTGTGGTAGATACATATTTGAAAAGGTTACAGCATCATTGGAGCTAAAATGTTAAACTGGTTTGAACGAATATTTACAAAAATAGATTCAAATTAATCGTATTCATGTGTATTAGGAATTATAATAATTAGTAGAAGTGAATAAGGAATCATGATGATGATAGAAACATGTTAAATTTCTAATGAAAATGTTTATGCAATTGCTTCCTTACTCGTTGAGGATAATCAGTTATGTTTATACTCAATAAAGAAATTGCTTTGGTTATTGAAACAAAACCTTTATTGAAAGCTAATAAATTATTAAAATTAGATATTTTAGAACATTTTTATATTGAACATCATATTGAAAACTATTAAGTCGGAAATATTTTAAATTTCTAATATTTTGAAACAAAAAAAATTAAAATTTTAGTTTTTCAGGGTGTTTAAAAAATGTTTCGGAGTATAGAATTCAGTGTATCCATCTCTTCCACATTTATCTTCACCATCGGCGATTTTGTCCTGTATTTTCAGTAAGAATTATTTGACTATCGCGCACACAAGCTTAAATTGGTTAGCACCAGGTGCTCGATTCAATATCACTGGCAGTTCTTTATCTAACGAAAAGATTCTCACTAAACTACCTACCTAGTAACGAAGTGAAAATGATTGCTGCTGAACTTACATTGGTTTTTGAACATTACAAAATTATGTGTATGTTATTGAACTCCTCATAAACGCCTACACCGATTTAAATCAAATTTTCAGTGAAGCTCCGGATAGATTCGAGGATGATTTAGATTCACAATGGGTCATGTAGGGTTTACCGTTTGCAAGAAATGATGAAAAATCTGCACAAAGGTTTGACACATACGGTTTTGTCACCTAGCAACAGTTAATTTGTTTTGGTTACGTTGTGGAATTGTTTTGTAAGTTTTGTTATGACGGTTAACAGAAGCGAAACAACTGATTTTCAAAAACGCATCGGTGGAGAGGATAAAATGCCAGAGATCCGACTTTGTTGGAAAGTAGGTGATATTATACCTATTCTTTTCTGTTAATAGCATTAATTATATCTCAGTGTAGACGTCGTGAATGTTTGTTATTTAGGTTGTCATT